>PVHX01017462.1:0-39983 GCA_004024805.1 Geosciurus inauris | reverse complement strand
TTGAGAGAGGTGTTCTTAGCAAAAATGCAGCACATCGACATAAAGGGAGACTTGAAGCATGAATAGGAATGTCCAGGCCACAGCAGAACAGAGTAAGCCAAACACAGAGCTCTGAGACCTCAAAGCAGCTTGATATAACTAGGGAGTTGCAAGAATTCAGCATGTCTAGGATAGAGTCCCTGTGAGATCAGCTAACAATGAGAAGTTAGGATTTTACCCTGTAGGCAATAGAGGGACATTAAATTTTTTTGAAAAGAGGAGCATGATCAGATTTGCACTTTTAGAAAGAGCAGTCCCAGCATAAATAGTGGATTTTAGCAAGGAGAATTCTGATACAAAGGGACCAGTGGGAAGCCATTGCAAGCAGCAGCACCCATGGAATGGCCAGAAGCATATGTATAGGAGAAAGATTTAGAAACTAGAGTCAAGGATCTGAAAATCCATTGGTGTAACCTAAGTAGTTATAATAGCACTCAAAAAAAAAACCACCACCTACATAAGGATGGTGGTTAGAGTGACAGGAGGAAGCTGTCTTTAGAGCATTCTGAGAAAAATCAAACATTCATTCAGTGGCCAACAGGATATGTCAAAATTACCTATGCTCATGACATCTGTATTTATTACTTAATTGTGCTAATAAGGGAGAGATAAAATGAAGAGCCTTCCAAAGCTGAGTGGTGGTGGAAAGAAGGCAGAGGTAGTGGGTTACTCAGAGGCCCATGTATACAGATGGGCATGACCACTGCTTTTACAATGACAGCCCAGGACTAGGGAAGACTGTTGTCTCCATGAGGGCAGAGGTCATTTTTTGGCTTGTTCACCAGAGTATCCCCAGCGACAGCAATGTCTGGCACATATTGTCAATAAATATTTGTTTAATATATAGAGGGAGATCAAAGTATGATTCAGATGGGGGTGGATGTAAGTGGAGAGAGTTTTATTTTCTGCTTTCAAGACTCTATTCCTGATGATGGAGGTGGGGGGGAGAGGGTGGAAGAATTTAAATTTACCAACTGACAGCAATTTAGCATCCTCATGTTTAAAAGTCTTTTTCAGTTTAACTTCATTCCTTTAAATATCTGATGGTCAGTATTTCCTTGTTTGCCTTTCTCTTTCTTTTCCCAAGGATGGGGGAGGATCTAAGGTCCCAAATATTTAAAAGGTTTGTGGTGCCATTAATCAGAGGAAGAGGGACACACCTAGCCCACACTGTCATCTGGCTCTTGCTGGAGATATCACTAGAGTCAACAGAAGATGTACTCTATATTCTTTTCTCTTGGCCCAGTAGAAGTTGCTATAACCCCTTTATTGACTGGTCATTTTCTGTGGCTCCTATTGAACATGCAGATCCTCTGACACCCAACTGAATCATCAGTTTGGATGACCCACCCTTTGACCAAGAGTCCTTTTGCACCTTATTACTGTTACCCTCAGTTCAGAGTTGAATAGTGTATCCCCAAAAGATATGTTGACATCCCAGCTACTACCTGGGAATGTGACCTTATTTGGAAGTAGAGTCTTAGCCAATGTAAACAAGTTACTGTGTAGTCTTAAGAGTGTCCTTACAAAAAGAGGAACATGTTATTTTAAGACAGAGAGGCACAGAGAGAATGCCATATGATGACAGAGGCAGAGATTGACATGATGCAGCCAGAGAGTGTCAAGGATCAACCACCACCAGGAAAAGCTAGGGAGAAACAAGAGAGGCTTCTACCTAGAATCTCAGAGCATCATGACCCTGCTGACAACCTGATTCTGGACTTGCAACCTTCATATCTGTGAGCTAATACTTTTCTATTATTTAAAACCATCCAGTCTGTAGTACTTTGTTATAGCAGCCTGAAGAAACTCATACATTCTTCCTTTGAGTTCCTCACCTAGCCCTATCAGCAATACCCTCTGTCCCTATGTTAGGAGTTATGAAAACTACTGGTAGTTCCCCTGCATTTCACACACAAATTATACCAGCCAAAGGATTACCATGCCATATCCAGTCAGCCCAGCACTGATTCCACCATTTCTCCTGTTGTCCATGGCTCCTCACTTGCCATGACAGGCTTGAAACCTCTTGTAGGCCACTCCTGGGAAACAAGGATCTACATTCATTGGTCTCAAATTTACTCAAACCTATCTAGGTGTTTTTTGATTAGTACACTATAATTGTACATAATGGTGGGATTCATTGTTACATATTCTTACATGCACACAATAGAACAACATAATTTGGCCAATTTCATTCCCCAGTATTTCCCCTTTCCCTCTCTATCTGAATCTTTTTAACCATACACTGAATTCCAAGGTTAAATATGGTGGTGGCAATTGTACTTAGTTTATTTTCTGTTTCTCCTCTCCAAACCAGAGATACTTATCATTTTTATTCTTGTCTAGAAGGCATCTGTTATGGGTTGGATATGCAGTGTCTACCAAAATCTCATATGTGAGACAATTCAAGAATGTTCAGAGGTAAAATGATTAAGTCATGAGAGCCTTACCTGATCAGTGGCTTAAGCCACCAATATGAATCAACTAAATGGTAACCATAGGCAGGTAGGGTGTAGGTTACTCGAAATGTACTTTTGGGGTTTATATTTTGTCCCTGGTGAGTGGAACTCTCCCTCTGCTCCCTGGCTATCATGTCCTGAGCTGCTTTCCTCTACTATGCCTTCCACCATGATGTTCCACCTCATCTAGGGCCCAGAGCTCTGGAGTCAGCTGACCATGGAATGAACCTCTGAAATTGTGAGTCAAAGTTTCTCCTCTGCATTGTTCTTATCAGGTCTTTTCGTCACAGTGACAAAAACACTGACTAACATAGCATCTCAGCCTACCTGTCTTGCATTTTACTCTTTTATAACTCACTATGCCATCTGGGAACATATCTGAGGGAATGAGTCCTAATTTTCCCAAGCTATTTCTCTTTTAACTGGGAAATCCTGGAGTATAAACCTTGACCTACAGGAACATATCTCTGGTAGAATTTCATGTTCTTCCTGTCAGATTGATGGAGAAGGACTGTTGAGGTGCCAGGTACTCTCAAATCGCCTTAACCTACATAAATGGGCATCTGACCCAGTCCAGAGTCACAAACTTACTGTAGTCCCACTTGGCTTAATCTTTGACAAGTGCCATAGTCCTTTATTTGATACTAGATAGCATTTTTCACTGTATTCTCTAAAATGTATGGCAGCAAACTAAGGCCTATTGACCTACCAGCCCAATGCCTGTTTCTGTAGGGTCCTTGAGCTAAAAATGATTTTCACACCTTTAACAGATTGGAAGAAGAAGGAGAGGAAGTGGGGGAGGTAATAAATGTGCACAGAGACTATATATGGTGGACAAAGCCTAAAACTTTTACCTACTGTCTCTTTTCAGAAAAAAAATGAAGAAGGAATTCCTGTGTCAAATTCATAAGATAGTTTGGGGTGAGAGTCTCTTTAATCCCCAAAGGCTCATTCAAAGCAGGTTATTTTAACTAGATAATCCTTTATCTCCAGAAGAAATTGAAACTCTCATTATTTTATAAGACTCTGAAGACTCATAAAGGTAGAAGGGAATATTGCTTTTATAATATTAGATGGGATTTTGTAGGTGACCTCTCAGTTATAGGCTGCTGCTCTCCAAAGGTCTAATGTCAAATTCATATCATCCCACTTTGAGCATTAGGAATAACAAAGAGCAGCCACTTGAGAGTCTGCCCAAACAGCTCAGGAGGAAGGTTTGTGGACACCACCCTGGGGGCATAGGCCACTACCTCAGGTTGTAGGGTCCCAGCACTCTTGAACCCAGACTGGGGAAAATGATGGGAAGGAAAAGCAAAAGTCCTTTCAGTACACATAGTTTATTTCACTGTGTGCCACACTGTGCCTCTTACCACTCCACATAATTCCAGCACACTTGAGACACACATGCCAATGTTGGCCAGCTTCTGAGAAGAGCACAGTGTGGTCCTATGTGCAAACACAGAAGCTACCTACACTTGTGAAGTCTGCAGGTCTTGGTGGCAGCAAAGGATGACCATAAATTACTCCACATTTCATTCACTGGGGTGGCCCCAAATTCCTCTCAGAAAAGGCCATGCATTAGTTTTCCTGTGTAAATGGACCACACTCCCCTACCACCATCAAGGGAAAACATTTCTATTTTGGTTTCTGTGCCTCATCTTCAGATTCACACTCTGTACACAGCACTGAGTCAAGTCACTGATCTTTCTTCCAAACCACAAGCTTTTGTTCGTCTTGTTGCATCTACACCCATGGTCATGCACTAATCTTTTTGTCTACAGCAGCAAAACAAAGACGGAGATCACTGCCAGATGTTGGAACATGAAGGGCAATGATAAATGAGCAGCATATCAGATTATAGCCTGCTTCTTTCCCATCTTGTTCTGGCAACTTCTGTGGCTGCTATGCTCTAGCAGTCATCCAGTGACTGAGCTGTCTTCTAAATGTGTAGCTTTATTATTTGATTCTGTGGCCTTTACTCCAGGCCTGGAAACTTGGCATTGGTGTGGATACCTTAGAAAACAGTATCCCAATCTGGGAGTCTTTTAAAGGCATCTATTCAAATAGAGCCAAAGCTCTGATCTCAGCAGATTTAGCCACTGCCTTGCATCAGTGTTTAGAGAAGGATGTCAGGTCCTTCTTTGCCCTTCTGAGGCCATGCTCTGATAATTCTAATAATCATCTCTCACATTTGGAAGTTACTTGGTTGCTTGCCCACCTTTCCCCCAGGCATCTCCCGTAGTCTTATACACAAGGGGGTGAACTGGCTGTTAATTCCCAAAATTCATCACTGAGGCTTCAAATAGGGTTACCTGAATTTGTGCCTCCTGGCAGGGCTGGGAAGACCTGCAGGGTGTCTCCCCAATGATATTAGAAGAACAAATAGGGATGCAGCTTAGGCCCTGAAGCTTAATTTAAAAATATGAAAGGTAATATAGATATTATGGTTACCAGTGGGAAGGATTTTTCTTTTAGGAAAGAGTCTTTGACCTTCCACTTACTAATTCACTTGACAGGTATCTACTGAGTCTATTCTATGCCAATATTGTACTAGGTCCTTGGAATATGGTAACATAAAAGGCACAGTCCTTAGTCTCCAGGAGCTCAAAAGCTAATGTAAAATCTGAAAATATAAGAACTCTGCTAGACACTCTTAAAACACTACTAGTTTGGGTGATATTCCCAAATATTTCAGTTTTCCTCTCTTTCCTAGTGCAAGGTGGGATTACATTTTCCTGATCTTGTAGAAGCTGGATATGACCATGTGACTTGCTTTACCAATGAAATGTGAGTACAAATTTGACATATAATGCAGAAGTCTGTTAAGAAAGGATGTGTGTTATCATATCCCATTTTCTTGCCTGAGAATTGTGGAAAAACATGTAGAGATGGAGCATCCATCAGTCTCAGTCCCTGAGTGACTACAGTGAGCATAATCCCTGGCCAATCCATGTGAGATAAACTTCCGTTGTATTAAGCCACTGATACGTAGGGGTTATTTGTTAACACAGTACAAGCTAGCCTATCTTGACTGATATACACTGGCTCTGGAAAATAAGGCTCTCTATTCCTCAGAGAGCCAAGAAAACACTTTGCCTCTCAGGACTACATGTTTACTTGAGAAAAAACTAGTTATATGGAGTATGTTGGGGACCCTCTTGAATTTAGCCCAAATGGCATCTCCTGTAATAGTTACAGGTCACAAAGAGGTCCTTGGATCTATACTTCTTTGTGCTTACCATTTGTAGAATCCACACCAAAGTTGTGAACAAATTCTTCAGCTTACGGTATCCCCTAAGAGAGATGCCCAGAAATCCAGCATTCCCAGCAGCCTGTGCTTCCCTTTATCACAGCCCTTATCAAACTTTATTTTTCTGTCCATCTCACCAGGCTGTGAGTCTGACCAATTATATCCAAATCATAAATATCTATTTTTTAATGAATACATGTTGAATGAATAAAAGAATCCCTCTGCAGCTACCTTTGCACACCATGCCTTTGCAGGAATAACAGCAAGTTCTTTTAGTAAGGGATGAGAAGTTATGAAAAACAGTGCAGGATGTGAACTCTATGAGGAAATGGCACCATGAAAAGAGTTCTGGAGCAATTGTCCAAGACCTTGGCTACAGCATCTCCTGTGCGTCTCATTTCTTAGCTATGTGTCCTCAAGCAAGTCACTTACCCCATAAGTCCAACTTGTGAGGTTTCAAATGAGACAATGGATATAGTTAAGGTACTTAACTTAGCTTAAGTTACTCTAACTCAGCTGGTCAATGGCAGAATTAGGAATAGAGGAATATAACTCAAGTCTCCTAAAGTCTAGCTTGGAGTTTTAATGCTGTTAGTAAAAGGAATATGAACAATTATATCATAGATAAGAAAATAAGAGCATTAAAGAAGTAATACCTTAATGCATTGTTTTCTTCTTGTGCTGTTTAATCCTTCCATTCTTGTTGGAAGGAGAAAAGGGGATTTAAGAGGGACTGTCTTCTCATCACTCAGCATATACATGTTTCTACTTACTCATCAGCTAAGTTTCAATGAAGGCTAAAGCCTGGTTACAATTCTTGTGGGCAGCTAACAGATTACCCCTGGGAAGCTATTTTCAAAGCTGTATAGCTTATTTTTTCAAAACTAAAAATGATTGGCTAAGCAGATTGACTCTGTATCCCTAAAGTGGATCCCCATCCTCTAGCATGAAAGAACTTTGGCATAAATAATTCCATGCTAAAATAGAAGAGTTAATTGGGATTTAAATAACATTTACATAAAATAGACACACATTTTGCCTTGAGTATTAATTAATGAACAACCAAAACTCTCTGTATCAATGAGAGCGGCTTCTGGGAGGGTCCTGGATCTCAGTGGGGAGCACTACCATGAACCGGGCAACCTTAGAGACATAAGGATATGCATTAAGTATATCAGTACCTGCAGATATGCAGAATATTGCAAGGCAGGCTGGTATATAGCATATTGTAGAATTTCTAATGCAAATAAATGTTAGGTAATGGTCATTATATACACACATAATCCAGATGTATGCAAGTTCTCCAGCCTTCATGGCTTCTTTTCTTGCTTCTTCGATATTGATAATCATGTGAAATCCCGCAATCCTGAATACCATAGAAATTCATTCTTCAACTGGTTTTCCTGTCCATATCATTTCCCAGCTTTATAGATGTTCATTTGTTCCCCAAATCTATCCCTTTGCAAGAGAGCACTGCTTGAGAGATTAGCCCATGAACTTGTCTGAGATTGGATTTCTTTGTGGTCCCACTACTTTCCCTGACCCCTTTTTACTCCAGTTGACATTCTAACTATAGCTACACTACAAATGATCTGCTCTTTAAATAAGTTTGTGTCAGTTATTTGACCTTCTAACTACAGCTATGAATGGTCTGTAAACATTTTAAAGAATCTTTGTATTAGTCATATATGCCTATAATCTAAGGAACCAAATAATACCACAAAGCAAGTTACTAAAATTAGTAAGCTAACCTCCCCAATATCTCTCACTAATTGAAAAATATGTTACTAATATTAATGTTTATATTAATATGTAGGTTTTCATTATATATAATGTGTATTTATGTTAAATTTTCACAACATAAAAGGTATTCGCCCTCTTTAACTCCCACTGATAACCCCACCTCCCGTGCCATCCACTTTTCCCATCTCACTGTCCTCCCAATGTAGTTATATTTAATTTTAGTTAGAGTCATACTGAGTTGTTATACTTCCTGGATATGTAATTACTATTCACAGCTGGTCTACGGGCTGTGTTGACTGCTGCTATACTTGTGTCCTCCTGAAACTGACTTATTCAATTCTAATGTCCAATATAATGGTATTGGGAGGTGGGGACTTTGTGAGGTGAAGAGGTCATAAGGGCTGAGCCCTCATGAATGGGATTAGTGCCCTTATGAAAGAGGCCCCAGGGAGCGCCCTTCCTTTCTGCCATGTGAGGACACAGCAAAAAGATGGCTGTTTGTGGACCAGCAAGTGAGCCCTCACTAGACACAAATCTGCTGGCACCACTATCCTGGACTTCCAGCCTCCTAAGCTGTCAGAAATAAATTTCTATTATTTGTAAGTCATCCAGTCTATGGCAGTTTGTTATAGCAACCCAAATCAACTAAAACAATTTTTGTTTTGCTTTTAAACATAATTATTTTGTTTCCCTGAAATCAATTATTGTTTATATTTTTTAGTTTTCTAGGTAACTATCACTAATTCTTGCTTCAAGCCTTTCACCAATTGCCTAAATCCTCTCCTCAGGTGTTCTATCAATTTTATCTTGCAGAAATCTTTCTTGGAGTCTTCAGGTCTGCTCCAGCATGTACCTATAATGCTCTACAATTGGTACAAGTACCATTTTGAGATTTCCCTTCAGCATTGTTGCTGCAGATTGAATGTCCGTGTCCCCCTCAAAATTCACATGCTGAAGTGTTAATCTCCAGTGCATGGTTTTAGTGGGTGGAACCTTTGAGGAGGGAATTGTTCATGGTAGGCTCTGCTTTCATGAGTAGGACTAGTGCCCTTATGAAAGAGGTTCACAGGTTGTTTCTTCCTTTCTACCAAGTGAAGACACAGCAGGAAGACACAGTGAATCAGTGAATAGGCCCTCAACAGACACCAAATCTGCTGGTGCTATGATCTGCAACTTCTCAGCTTCCTGCACTACAAGAAATAAACTTTGTTTGTTTATAAGCTACCCTATTTATGATATTTTTTCTTAGCAGCACAAATGAACTCAGACAATTGCCTTAAGAATACTTTTTTTCTATCCTATAATGCATTGCTAGTTTCCTGAGTCTGTCTTCCAGTTTGGGGATTTAGTCACATCATTCATTTTCTAAGAAAAAGTATATAAAAGATAACCTTTTTGAAACTAGTGACTGAAATGTCTTTGTCCTACCCTCTCCTTAAATGTATGTTTGGCTAGATAGAGAATTCTATATCAAAACCCATTTTCCTTCAGAATTTTTAAGACCCTTCTCCATAGTGTTCCAGATTCTAGTATTCCTGTGGAGACATTCAAGGCCATTCTGATTTTTTTTTTTGGTACTGGAAATTGAACTCAGGGGCACTCGACCACTGAGCCACATACTCAGCCCTATTTTGTGTTTTATGTAGAGACAGGGTCTCACTGAGTTGCTTAGTGCCTCACCGTTGCTGAGGCTGGTTTTGAACTCGCAATTCTCCTGTCTCGGCCTAAGTGCTGGGATTATAGGCTTGCACCACCATGCCCGGTTCCATTCTGATTTTATATCCTTGTGCATGATATTTCTCCCCCTATCTGGAGGCATGTAAAGATTTACTTTGTTGCCAGTTTTTTGAAATTTAGGATATGCCTTGGTGTGGGTCACCTTGGTCCGGAAACTTCTTTTGCTCTTCAGTTTTGTGAAACTTGTTTTATTTGTAATTTTAATGATTTCTTCTCCCACATTTTCCTGTTTTCTTTTTCTAAAGTTCCTATATTTTTTATTGTTGAGCATCCCGGAGTGATTATATAATTTTTGTATTTTTTTTCTCTTCTGCATTTCTTTGCCTTATGATATTTTCTGGAAATCTTCTAACTAATCTTTCAGCTCTCCCAGGTTTTTCATTTCTGATATCATTTTTAATTTCCAAGAGCTTTTTCTGTTTTTTTCTGAATGTTTTTGTTGTAGATGAGAGTGTACCCTTATTCTATAGATACATCATCATCTCATATGCCTCAGAATATCAAATATCTTTAGTGTTCTTGTGCCAGCATCGTCTTTGCTTCCTCCAAGTTATTTTAATTTTCTTTGCATATCTCTTACCTATTGCTCTCATGTTATAGACTCATCTCTGACAGGTGTGGTTATCTTGGTGGTCTGTTTATATGGGAAATTGAGGGCTGAAAATGGCTACTGATGACTCTGAGTTAGTGTATAGGCTGTTAAGGTGGTTCATCATGAAGGGAATTAGCTGAATGACATCCCCTCTCTTTTACAGGATGTCCACTGTGCCTAGTGTCCCTCACTTTAATGATACTCTGATTTACTTTCTCCCATCTGCTTCCAGGGTGAGAGAGAGGCCATAATTCTACTGCACTACATAGGGTCGAGGATTCAGGACTCTAACTTCTTCCCAAATAGGTTTTCAACAAACCTTTTATTATCAGCCACCACCTTCATATCCACTTGCCTAATAACATCAATTTTTGACTCTCAGGAGAGTTCTTCAATGTTACCACAATTATTTCTGAGTTTTTTCCACTCACTTTGCACGATCTCAGATATACTAAGTCAATTCTCCTTCATTCAACTGGTGTCCAACCTCCAAAATTTAATTGGCATTCTCTCTTTTCCTATTCTCTTTATTATTGTAGGTAAACAGTTTTTTAAAAATCCCTTTTCTAAGGGGAGTGAAGGGAGGGAGGCGAGGAGGGAAAGAAGAGGCCCTGGGGACTGAAGTGGAACAAATTAAATTCTGTGCATGTATGATTATGTCAAAATGAACCCAACTATTATGTATAACTCTCATGCACTAACAAAAGCATTTAAAATTTCCTTTTCTATCATTTCGGAGGGATTTCAAAAGGGAGTGAAAGTAAATACATGTGTTTAATCCATTGCTTTACATGGAAGCTGATCTGTAATCATTAGTGAAAATATTCTAAAGGCTTCTTCTTAAGAAAAGCACATTTCCATAAAGAAATTCTCTAAATGCTACATGGAAAAGCCACAACCTGCCAGTGGCCAGCTGAACCCAGTCCTAGAAAGATATCCTCACCTTGAATCCTGGTTCCTAACCCACTTCCAGGTCCCAAAGATTCCCCATTTCTTAGACCAAAGCCCTCTTCTTTTCCCACCTCAAGATGCTCAATAGCAGGAAAAGTCTCCTCCCTATCCATGGAGTATAATCTTTGGATCCAGAGGAGGCATACTGTAGTCAGCTCTCCAATCTTCTATCACACCTCACAGGGGACATCAAGATTCCTTTCTAGATGATGCTAAGCCAATAGCATCTCAGCACACATTCACTGTCTCTTTTCCTGTGTAGCTGAAGGAAAGCTAAAACCAGGACCCCTCCTGTCATTATCTGATCACCCAGGATCTTGTTGGCAAATACTTTGACATAATCCACCAAAACACATCAATTAATTTTTTTAAATGTTTATTTTTTAGTTGTAGGTGACAGAATATCTTTATTTTATTTTTATGTGGTACTGAGGATCGAACCCAGTGCCTTATGCGTGCTAGGCGAGCACGCTACCACTGCGCCATAATCCCAGCCCCACATCAATTAATTTTAGTGAACAGTCTAATCTAAATCCACAAGTTAAAAAGAATCTCCATGTCATAAAGTTGCATTTTACTAAAGATACAATATTACATTACTAAATAGATAATTCAGTATCTCAGTCTGCACCTGAATTCAGATTCATGATGATTAATAACTTTCTATAAGGCAATGAATGGGTATCTCACACTATGCCATCCAAAGACCCTGATTTGAGGATAATGATGCTAACCACTTGCCTCCTATTGAGCTACATCTCATCAGAGCCGGGTTCCATCAATTCTGGTTTTGGGCAAAACTCAGAATTTATGACCCCTTTCTGATTTTCTGCCTGGTATAGGAGTACATTGTTCCCAAACGGGTGCTCATCACAGCCCAAGCCACTGCTCAATAGTTCTACCTTCTTGAATTTCAATCGTTCTTTGAATAGATGTGTTACAGCAGGTTAAACCATTTGAAATTGCTGACATTCATTTTTTTTTGACCTACAAACATAGCAATTTCATATGATTCAACATAATAGTGAAAAAAGCACTTAGAGCCAGGAGGCTTGGTTTTTGAATCTTGGCTGCCCTGCTCAATGGCTGTTAAGTTTAGCAAGTCCCTGAATGTTTGTCCAGGCTCAAGCTTTTAAATGAAGCTAGATACGTCTGCTGCACGAGATTATTATGGAGATTAAATAAGCAATGGAACTTGCCATCCTCAACACATGTTCACTGAGTTCATTTTCAAAAAACTTTCACATTTATTACTTTATTTGATTTTCAGAACAATTCTATGAGGTAGACATAGAAAACTGAGTCTTTTGTTGAATTTTAGAGAAAAGAAAATTGATGCTCATAGATTCTAAATGTTTATACAGGAGCAGATAGAATCTAGATCCTTTATATAGTTTATAAACTATTATTCTAATAGTTTATACAGGAGCAGATAGAATCTAGATCCTTTGATTCTTGGTCTAATAAGTGCTTTTTGTCTCTCATGTTTTCCTGGTCAGCAGAGTATTGCAAAAAAAAAAAAAAAAAACCTGCAGGGGTTAACTAAACTGCAAAACTCCTAATGCAATAAAACAAACAGCACCAAACTGAAGTCTCAAATATATCTTTCAATAGTGCAAAGATCAACCATATACCTGATGTTCTACCTACACTTTCATTCATTTAATTCCAACAATAATTCTTTGAGGGAAGTAATAAGTCCCCATTTTTCAAATAAGAAAGCAGGAGTTCAAAGTGAGTTGGTTAAGTTGCTCAAGATTGTGCATCTTCACCTCATGGTAATCATTTTAAGAATCAATTTCTGCTATGGACTAAAATTTCCTACTCACAAAAAAGATAGGAACATAAGAGCTTGACTTGGATTTGCATGGTCTCTAAAGGCCATGCAAATATAATTTAACAGAGAGGAAATCAGGAAGTCTGGGTTTCCCTGGTTCTGGCTCTGTGACCTTGGGCCAGTCACTTAACAAATCTGGGCTTGGGTCTTTCTCTGGAAAATCTGGCAGTATCTCCTTCTAGCTTTCCCATTGTAGAATCTATAGTTTAGAAGGTCCTTTTATACAATCAATTGCTCTCTGCCTGGGAGTTACACTGGACCATCTTGGGCTCCTCTAGAACAGTGACAGAGCCAGGCTCCCCACTATCAGCAGGTGTGGAAGAACCAGGGTCAGAGTTGGTCAGTGTCAAAGACTGAGACAGAGAGAGTTTGGAAAAAAATTCTAAGTAAACTCTCAGTTTGCATAGCCTCTGAGTTGTGATCAGATAAGTCTAAGAAATTAGAGAAACCCAAGTAAATGTCCCCTCAGTTTAATCTTCCAGACAGTATCCATTTCCAATTTAACTATGTGCACTTGTGTTGGGAAGGTGACTCCACCCAGAGAATCACCTCCACATGATCACCCCAACCCTTTCTGCCACCAGGTTTCAATGAGCATCCCTCCCCAGCTCTCTAGAACAGGAGACCTCAGGTATGTTTTTCTGATGTGAAAGGACGTATCTATGCAGCTGGGGCTAGAAGAGCAAGTTTCCTTGGCAGCTGGGTCCTTTCCTAGATTGGGAGACCATGCAGCTCTCTCCTGGTGAGAAAACTCCAGAATGCTCCCAAGAGTTTCATATTAACAACTCACCTTGCTTTATCCCTTCAACTTCTTCAGATTTCAGAGGTGTTAACTCTACCTAGGCTAGTCTCCTATTTTTTTCTGATATCACATTCTCCTCAGTTGGTTTCTGTGAGCTTATTTGGCAGCCATTGCTACCTGATCAAGTCCATCGGTGAACTCCTTCTTCCCCTTTTTCTTTCTTCTTCAGTTTCCTTGACTGATCCTGCTCTGTGCATGACTTAACATCATAGATATGGCCTTTTCACCCCATTTGGTGACTGGCCTCTTTTTTTTTTCTTTTTATCTGCAAATGCATATAAATAGAAGGATGACTGCCAGCCTACAGGCATGGCATTGTGGACAGTGACTGCGCCAGCTTGGAAATGAATGCCATGGCCTGCAGCCCTTGGGGCAGGGAACCAAGTGAAATTTCAATCCTAATTGTGTCTATGATAATTGAAAGGGAAGTTAGTTCGCTTCTGCCTAGTGCTGGGGCAATTCTAAGGCAGTACCTTGGTATAGCTCTGTTTCCTAAAGTCATAACTAAGGGAGAGTTTGGGTGGGTGGTGTTAACACAGAGGTTCTGATCATGCTCTAACATGATAATTAGACTCTCTTAGACAAAATTACTCCAAGTCTAGATGGAATTTATTTTCTCCTAATTTCCCATTTGCTATGTTTTATGTGAGGTCAATGAACACTTGTATTTTTCCTTTAGGATCTGTCGGTCCCTTGGTTGCTAAAATTACTTGCTCTCAGTTTTGTTCAGAAATTCAAACTGGAAAATTCAACTCTCCAGACTTCTTTTCAGCCCTTCTAGCCCTCCTAATGATGGTTGACGTTAATCATAATAAATCAAAAGCACTGTGAGATCCTGAAGTGTTCCATGAATCATTCAAAAGAGAGAAAAGCACATTCTGACCCATTTTAGTAATAAAAATTATGGTTCTTTGGTTCATTTATTTAAAATACACCTACTGTGTGTAGGGCATGTGGTACAACCTAGGGGGCTGACAAGAGAAGTTATCTGTTATCTACAAATACTGCATTCATGGACATTGTGATTCCTAGATAAGATAGATTGGGTATTAATAGCTTAAAAGGGAAAATCATTTCCCCAGAAATGGAGAGATCAAGAATATGGGATTTTAGAAGAAGAAAATGTCAGTAAAAACTGGAGATGGGGGAGGGAGAAACAGAGGAAGGTTTTGTAAAGAGAGAATCGACTTGAGCTCCAAGGACAAGAGTATTTGAATATGCAGAAATCAGGTAGAAGAGCTTCCCATGTGGAGAGAAGACAGGGTATGGAGAAAGGCCAGGGCATTTACGATGGAGAATGTGAGAGGCACAGAGGGTATGTAAATGGGGGGAGATACCTATATGTACTGGAGATGATCATGAATCGTCTTGAATGACAGCTTTATCTCATTGGCTCTGGAATTTATTGAAGGTTTTGGCTTGGGGAAAGGATGAAGTGCTCTTCCAAAAGAGCCACACAAAGAGAGACTAAAGGAATGGAAAGGTCAAAAATCCATGCCCATCATCCAGAGAAGATGAATTTACATTCAGTGAAAAAAGGGATTATACATCAATACTCAGTTAATCAGAACACTGGAAATTAAAAACCACCTATTTCCAGCTCCTCTGAATAAAGGGAAATTTGCTGTAATTGGTGAAATATGAGGTAGTGAAAGGTTACATGTCCTGCAAGATGACATATTTTAGTGAGCTGGAGACATGAGTCTAAGTATCATGGCAAATTATGCTCCAAGTTATAAACACCTTCACCTTTCACATTCTGATTTACTTTAAACAATTATTTGGTCACCAGCTATGAAAAGATGACATTTCATTAAGCAAGAGATGCTTAAAATACCAGGTAAGGACGATGGACCCAGGAAAGATCCTTACAACAATTACAATTCAGACGCGAGTTTCACTATTGTTGCTGTCACCAAGAATAGCATGCACAGCCCAGTGATATGAAGAACTTAGTAGCAGCCGTCCCCAGTTTAACTCTTAGATTTCTCTATCTGGACCATGTGCCAGAGTTTGAAGTCATGGGAACATTTTAAATTAATGCAATATATGACTAAATAAAGATGTCATAACAATACTGATGTTCTTATTTAATATAGTTTAGCACTTACATTTATTATATTTTGATTAGCCCTTCTGATCATTTCTTTCCTTTTTGTTTTCACTCTCTATCCAGTTCCTCTTCTGCTCAGCATGTTTCTGTCTCTGCCAGAACAATTTTTGAGATTAGATCCTGAGGTGCCAATTTTGTGTTTGTTTTTTTTTAAAGTAGATTCCCCAACTAACTAGTTAATCTCCTGCTCTCTCATTACTTTCTCCCTTAATGACGATAGGTAGTAACATTCTCCAGAGACATACCACCATTTATATTTCTTCCAAATTAGAAGAGTAGGCATCTCTCCAGATCATAAGGAATACATTTATTTTAAGGTACAGTGGAGAGAACACACAGAAATTAGAGTGTGTTTAATGACAGCTTCAGTAGCTTGCAGAAATTCTGGCTCGTGCAGAAAGCCTCAGCTTCAGCTATTGCCATCTCTGGTCTTTCTAGCAGGTGCTAGTGCTGTATGTCAATCTCTCTGGTCCTTGAATTACTAGGTCACAGACCAACGTGGGAGTTCAGAGGCAGAGAAAATTTAAAAAGACACATTTAGTCTATGGTCATGAATTTCTGGCCCTCTCCAGTGTACTCTGCCTTAAATTTATTTTCTCTCTTTCCTCACCCCTATTCTGCCCTCCCTTTTCCCCTTATTTTGTTAATCTTGGTATCATTGCCTCTTTGCCCTTCTATTGTCTTTAAGCTCCTAGTTATTTTTCTGTCTCCTCTGATCAGAAGCTTTGATCTCAGTGACTCTGGCCAAGAACCCACATCTCCAAAGATTATTAAATCCCTAATGCCTAGTCTGAACTCTCTATGGACACTGCCAAATGCATTCTCCCAGCACAAGTGTTTGGCACTTACATTCCCATAGGGAAATATGGACACTGGTCCCATCATGTACCAGATGCTATGTGGCTGCTTACACATATAACTTCAGTCACTACGTTATCAACCCTGTGAGGCAGGTGTTAAGCTCATGTCGTAGAAAATGATGCCTAGCAAGATCAGGTGACTCACCTGTGAGCAACAGAACTAGAATTCTTCTTCCACCATGTTGTACTCTTTCCTGTTCTAATCTATATATTTACCTGGAAAAGTTTACACCTAAGTCGACTTGGACTGCTATAACAAAAAACATTAAACTAGGTGACTTAGCATGTATTTCTTGTGATCACAGAGGTTGGAAGTCTGAGAACTGGGTCCCAATAGGGATAGGTCCTCAGTGAGAACTCTATGGTTTACAGACACAGCAATCTTCCTGCTTCCTCCTCATCTGATAGAAAGACAGCAGCAAACTGTCTGTCCTTTGTGGGGTATTTGTTTGTTTGTTTGTTTGTTTGTTTGTTTTTGCTTTTGGTACCGGGAATTGAACCCAAGGGCGTTTAACCACTGAGCCACATTCCCAGCCCATTTTATATTTTATTTTGAGACAGGGTCTTCCTAAGTTGATTAGGGATTCTTTAAGTTGCACAGGCTAGTTTTGAATTTATGAGCCTCCTGCCTTGGCCTCCTGAGCTACTGAGATTACAGGCATGTGCTATCATGCCCAGCTTGGCCTCTTCTTATGAAGATACTAATTCCAAAGCCCTAGTGACCTAATTATCTTCCACCACCTCCTAGGGACTAGAGATTCAACATACGATTTGAGGAGTACACAAATGCCCATTGTAGTTTACAAAACTTCTAGACCCTGTGAGAGTAAAACAGCTCATCTGGGGCTTTGAGAGAGCTCAGGCTTATGAGGTTTGCCATTACACTGAGGTGACATCAGTTTATTTCAGACCTAGAAAGTATTAATTATGAGAAAAGCTAGAAATTCAAAATGTCTGGTGAGGAAATCAGTGGTTTGGTAGGAAGTTGGAGCCTCTATAGGGTCTTTTAACTATAAGCAACAGAAACAGTCTTTCAACTTAAGTTAAGGAGAAAAAGGGTGAGAGACAAAAAGAGAAAGACAGAAAAGAAGACAGAGAAAGAGCATATTAGAAGAATGAACAGTAGTTTCCAAAATCAAAGAACTGTGCAAAGGTGCAAACAGATTCAAGAAGGGCAGGAGCCAAGATGTCTCTGGGAATCCAGGTATCAGACACCAACGGATAGTTTTGTTAGGGTGCCACCATAGGATATATTAGCTGCAACTTTTTTTCTGTCTGCTAATGGTTCCAAGTTCCAGGAGAGACTGCAGGTGGTACATTAAGACTGAGCCCCACCAACAAACATCTCTGAAAAATTGCTCTGATAAAATCAGGAGAGTTATCCCATTTCCCCTTCTAGCTGGTTAAAATGTAGATGTTTTCCATTCTATGCTCCCCTCCACTATATTGGCACCAACCTGCTCTAGAAGATTCCTTCTTCTCCACTACACCCCAGAGGAGTAACAGTCTCTGTCTTTATGTTAACCCATGAAGGTTTTTCCCTTCCACCCACTCCTTCTTAACCTTACAATTCTTATGGTATTCAATTTTTTTAACCAAGTATTGGTCATAACAATTTTAAAAATAGGTGGCTCAATCTTTGTGCTGTTTCGAAGTGGTATCACCATAAGTGCATCTGAATAAATATGGAAGAGATTAACTAAAGATCAACAAGTGTTACTGAGTTCCTGGTATGCACAAGGCCCCATTTCCATGAATAAAGATGGCTCCCCTCTGTTTCTACATCTGCCTCCTCCTCATTCCCACCTTCCATCCCATGTGAGATCTTATGTGTAGTCTCTGTAGCTGCAAACAAGACTGACCCAGTCCTTTGAGCACTCTAATTTTTCTGCAGTTGAAGAAATGTGTCCTGAGTCTGATTAACTCACAGTGATGAAAATAAACAATTAATTTTTGTGCTACTAACCAAAAAAATTGTCATATTTTCATTAAATATACTTTGGGATGATAAATATACACAAACCATTCTTTGATTCTTATTTTCCCAAGACCTCTTTCCTTCTATAGGTGCATTTTCTTCTTTCCTTCATTCTGTCTCTTTTACACCTTCTTTTCCTTATTTCTTTCTATCTTTATCCTCCTTTTGGATTCTTTGCTTCTTTCTCCTCTCCTATGGAGATAAAACTTAAACTGCAAAAAGAAACTGCCAGAAGCTGGTGAAAAGCTTTAGGATTTAGCTTTCCCACCAAAGCTCACAATACTTTCCTCCTTCCCTGACTCTACATCCTCTCAGGGGCTTTTGCAGGCCTGGAGTCCACACATCTCCGTGCTTATATGTAGTTGGCTTCCTCATTGAACCAATTTCTTCATGTTTCACCAGGGAAATAAAACCTACAGTGAAAATGATAGTATTGGTTTTCCACTTTACTTTACTGGCAATAAAATCTCAGAACTTCTTCTCACAGAAAGAACTCTAGCATGCTTATAGCAAAACAGTATGGGAGAAAGGAAAGCCATACACCACCACCCTCTAATACAGCAAGTCACAAGCCAATTCAAATCTGTGCTCATTTGATATGTTCCTAGACTCTGAATAATTTGTATCAGGTGAGGAGGAAGCAGCAGGAGAAAATTTAAATTTGCTATGAGCAACATGCAAAATAAATCCAGGAGGTTATCTAAAGCAATCTTCAACACTGAGAAATTCTGAATAGCAGAAGGGGAAATGTTTAGATGTTTTTGGAAGACTATATTAAGATGGTGAATCAATACAGAACTTAAGTGAAATTGACTGGGGCAGATAAAAAAAAAAGGAATATTTTGAAATCAGCCCACACCACCAACTCATTGTGTGATCTTGATCATGTCACTTAATTTCACTGGGCCTCATTTTCGCTGATCATCAAATGAAGGAAGAGAAGAAAATATTGAGATTGAAGATTTTTAACATCTAATTTCTAAAATTCTACAATTCTAATCAAGAGTAGGAAATTGTGGCTAAAGATAAAGCTATTTAGAGAGCTGTTCCCTGTAACCTAGAGGAGTAGTAAGGGTGACAGTAACAACTACTAAAGCCCCAGCAATTATCTTGTTCCTTCTCAGAATTCTCTGGCTTCTCTGTGATTCAAATACACTTGGCCTTTCCAAGGAGTAACCTGTTGGTTCTGGCCAGCCCCTTTTCTACCTCTGCATCCCACAATCTTCTGAAGCAAGGGCTGGCTAGATAATGGTAGGTGTCAAAGAAAATAGGTAGAATAATTTGCATTGATAGTCTTAGTTGGAGACTATCATGAGCACCCTGCACAGAACTCAATGGACCTGCTGGAAAAAAAGAATAATAAAGAACCTGAAAACTTCAGTCAACTCTCAAGACAAAAGAATTTGGCCTCAAGGACAACAGGAAGGCTGGAAGCAACTGTTTTAGTCAGCTTTTTCACTGCTGTGACTAAATGATCTGACCAGAACAATTATAGGAGAGGAAAAGTTTATTTAAGGGCTCACAGTTTCAGAGGTCTTACTCCATAGAAGGCCTGTTCCGTTGCTCGAGGGCTTGAGGTAAGGCTGAACATCATGGAAGGAGAAGGAAGCAGCTCACCTCATGATCAGAAGCAGAGAGATCTCTACTTGCCAGATACAAATATATACCCTGAAGCCACATTCTACCACTTCAGTTACTACTCAGTTAATCCCTATCAGGTGATGAATTCACTGACTGGGTTAAGACTTTCACAACTCAATCATTTCTCCTCCAAACCTTCTTGCACTGTCTCACATATGAGCTTTTGGGGGACATCTCATACACATCCAAACCATAATAGAAAACGTCTCCATTTAGTGGGAATACCTTCTAAGAGTGAGTGGAGATTTTGAGCTGGACATTTGTCCATATGCTCTCAAATTCAAAATATATTTCCCAGGCTCATTTGTCTTCTCCCTGGGTCCTGCTCACAGAAGGCACCAGCAAGAGACTGGAGGATGGCAGGAAGGGAGAAGGAATGGGATGCCTCCCTCTCTCTGCCTAAGGGTTAGGCAGGCAATCTCATCCTGAACCATCTTCTCTGTGATCCTTCAGGATCCAATGGACTGATCTGATTCTTGGATGCTAGTAACACCACCTCTTCTCTACTGCCCCTAATTGAAGGAATGGTAGCAGATTGTGGATTTTGCTAATCTCTGAGTTGCCTCACCATCTACAAGTTGAGTTTTCAGCCCTTTCAGCACCTTTGTAAAGCATTGCCACTGGAAATTATTCCCACAACCCTTGTTAATTTTTCACAGTTTTGCTTCTTGGGGAAGAAAAGAGGTAAACAAAGCACTTTCAAATGCTTACATCAGATACTCCAGACATTCCAGATGAAGATTTTCATAGTCATAAAAGCTACACACTAATAAATGACCTAGATCAAAGCAAAATCCAAGTTCTCAGATTCTAATTACTATGCAGTATATGGAACATATGGCAGAGGCAGTGAGGGATTCGACCAGGTTGCTGAGAGCATGCAGAGAAGGTAAGGCTGCTGTAGGCAAGGCTTAGCCTGTCTATATGTTGACAGCAATAACTACCACAACTAGTGTGTAGTTAACTGTTCACATGTCTCTGCACATTATGAGCTACAGAGCAGAGACCAAGTATTAGTCTACTCTAACTCCAGTATCCATTAGGACTTAAGGTGTAGTAAGTACTCATTAAATATCTGTTAGTTAAACAGATAAATGAAGGCAGAGAAAACCACTAATTAGAACAAAACAATCCTGATGGAATTGGAAATTGTGATAATGGAGTTAATCATATAAGCAGATCATATACACATGGCTTTCTGTTTGTCTTACACTCCCACCACTGTCTCCTCATAGAACTGGAATTTAATCATTAAAAGATCCATTCCCCTAGTCTTTGAGAGTCTCCATAACAAAATAGATAACTCTGAGACAGGGCATAATTTTAAAAGGAAAAGAAGAGAAAACAGGTTTGTGAGCAGTCCCACTGGGTACTTTCCCCATAGGTACATTTGCACACATTTGAAATGATTGCTATAGGGGTTTGTGCAACAATATTTTTAATAACAAACAGTTGGAAGCATTCCAAGTGTCCATCCATAAGGGATTGGTTAAGAAAACTACAAGACTTTTATGTGTTTATAAAAATGAATCAGAAAATCTAGATTTATTGAAGTATAATCATCTCTGGGATTATATTAGAAAAGAAAAAAAGCAAGGTAAAAACTATATCTAATATGGTAACTTTTTGTGAGAAAAGGGATGGAATAAAAGTATCTATTCTTACCTGCTTTGTTCACATAAAGTCACCCTAGAAGAATATACACAAAATCAATCCAGATGCCTGCCTGTAGGAAACAGGAGTGGAAGGAATGGTCTGCTCAGCACATGATGAGAGAAAGACTTCTTTAGGTGTAACTACTGGATTTATTTGGGGTTTTGAACATTGGAATGTATTAATGAATCAAATTTAATTTTTAAAAAATCTCAGAAAGGAAATGGAAAGACACAAGGACAAGCTCTATGTCTCCAGGACTTCTTCCTTCCTCGGTTTCCCAGAATTATATAACTACCAACTCCCACAGGTTTTGTGCTCTTGCCCTGCTACATGATTTTTTAAGCCTGTCTAACCCCGGAATTGCACCTGCCTTAATTATTATTGGGTCTACCCCAGCTATTAGATTGTGAATCCCTAGAGAGCAGAATCCATGACTGACTTCTCTTTTTCATTCCAGTGGTTCCAAGCTTATAAAAGTACTTTAAAAATAAATAAATCTCTGTTAAATGGAATTGAAATTTTCCTACTGCCAAGTCTAATTTTATTTTCAAAATTCTGAACATAAGCCAGAGATTTCTCCTTCCTTCTCCTCAAAAAGCATTTTAGCATCATTTAGTAAGGGTACATTTGCTGGTCTTTGAAATGGCTTTCATGGTCCCCAAAAGTGGACAGGAGTCTTCCCACTCACTATCAAGCAGTGGTGTATGGGCTTGGGCAGACACGTTGGGCAAAGGGGCGAGTGAACCAGAGACCCTTGTAAGACACATACTTGTGCATGTGAACACCAGTAGAAATACTGAGTTAGCTGCAAACGGGCCTCATGAACACAGGTAGATGAAGACTGGTAATCTAAATAGATGGTGCAATTCAGCTTTTGCCCAGACAGTTGTCCTATCTAAAATGAGTCTCCCTAATGAGTAGCAATAGGAATCCAAAGAGTATGCATTTTTATTTGCCCATTCATTCATTGACTACTGACCACATTCTAGGTAGAATGTCGGGCATTGAGTTTTCAGCATTGAATACCACAGATCATGCTTAAAGTCAGGTGGGCAGTTGTAGCAACATTAATCCATTCACATTCCCAGTCACTGCCTGAGTCTACAGAAAACAAAACCTGGCCACCCACTCTGGCTATGAGCTGGTACTGGCTATTTGGAGTTTCAGGGTCCCAGAAAAAATGGTCTATATTCAGGACAACGCTCCAAATAGAAACCCAGTCAAAACGAATTGACCACAGTAGTGACCAAAAGACAGCAAGCACTTGACGGGCACATGGTTTCCCCTAGCTCATATCAGACACTTGATCAGTGACAGCAAATGCCATACCCAATGATCAGCAAGACTGAGACTGCTGATCCTCTGGTCAAGACTGGCTCAAGTACTGGGCAGGCTAGGTCCCCATGTGGGAAAGCCTGAGAAAGACGGGGCTGGCACAGGAAGCATTAGCACACATGTTCACATCCCATACACACTGCTAGGGAAAGCTTCCTCCCCTAACACACATTTTCCTCATCCTTCAGGCTGCCTTTTTGTGCACACCTTACTCGTGTAAAACAGTCCTGGTTGTATCCTCATAAATACAGTGAAGAGGCAAGGAGAGAGTCATTCATTGTAATGTAGATTATTCTTGCCTTATTGCTTTGACTAGGAAACTCACATTCCTTCCAAGTTTATTTTTTTTAAATATTTATTTTTTAGTTGTAGGTGGACACAATATTTTATTTTTTTTAAATATTTATTTTTTAGTTGTAGGTGGACACAATATCTTTATTTTATTTTTATGTGGTGCTGAGGATCGAACCCAGTGCCTCCCACATGCTAGGCGAGCACGCTACCACTGCGCCATAACCCCAACCCTCTTTATTTTATTTTTATGTGGTGATGAGGATCGAACCCAGTGCCTCCCACGTGCTAGGCGAGCACGCTACCACTGCACCATAATTCCAAGTTTATTTTTTAAGTTTATCAATGACTTTAAATCTAGAAGATAGAGATTCAATAACAGTAATCAGAATAGATTATCTTAACATTCCAACTTCCAAAATTTGTACAGTACAGAAGTTTGAAGATTTTGTACTGACTTAATCGCTAGTTAGCCAAGTGACCTTCAGGAGGTCACTTGATTCTTCTGTGCCCAAGTTCTTCCTATGTCAAATGGGAGTAGGCATGCTATTTTGCCTTCTAAGGAAAAATATTAATGATGTAAAAGTGCTCTAACAAGGGACAAACACCATACAGATACATGCATTTTGAAATTATTATAATTCAGATTATATAAATGTTAAGTCTCTTTGGGATGAATGGGATTATTCATTGTAGAATCAAGGTGGGTGCCTGGAGAGACAGATTAGAGAACACTGGGTGTTTTTTAAAACTACCTTCTTCATTATCTCTGACAATAATAGATTGCTTCTGAACTAGAATATCTTCCCATGTTAAAGATTTTTGTTTTGATACCAGATGCAAGAATAAGCCACAAAAGCAGTCAATGTGCAAGGTTGAAGCAATGCCTACTGCTTAGCTACTTCTGAATATTTTTAGCTCAATTCCACCACTTTCAAAGTTATCTGCAGACAAGAGGCACAGATATATTACAGACATATTCCAGGCTGAGAATGGCTTCAGAAATAATCAAAATATCACATGAAGTATCAAGAAAAATCTAGAGATTCTCTTACAGGAACACAGTTATTTCATAAGCAAATTTAAAAACACAGCAGGGTGTGGTAATGCATACCTGTAATCCCAGTGGCTCAGGCAGCTGAGACAGGAGGATTGCAAGTTCAAAGCCAGATTCAGCAAAAGTGATGCGCTAAGCAATTCAGTAAGACCCTGTCTCTAAATAAAATACAAAACAGGGCTGGGGATGTGGCTCAGTGGTTCAGTGCCCCTGAGTACAATCCCTGGTTACCACCCACCCACCCCTAAAAAAAAAAACAAGCACACAAACCAAAAATACACACAAATACAGAGGTTTTGATGTTACATCAAAAAGAGCTCTGCCACTGGGTATGGTGGTGTACATTATATGCCCAGCAATTCAGAAGGCTAGGGCAGGAGGATCACAAGTTCAAGGCCAGCCTCAACAACTTAGTGAGGCAGGCCCTGAACAGTGAGACTCTGTCTCAAAATAAAAAAATAAAAAAAGGCTGGGGATGTGGTCAGTGGTTAAGTGCCCCTGGGTTCAATCCCAGTACCAATAAAAAAGAGAGAGAAAGAAAGAGCTCTGTCCTAATAAGTGCATGTTATAGGGTAATGCCAAATGATGTAAGAATGGACATCTCCCCTCCTATAACACAGTCTTAGACTTCTTTTACCATTCTTTTTCATAATTTATGCAGAATTTTTATTGAAACTTGTGAAGCTTCACGCACTATTCTACATGTTGAGAATTCAACAACGAACAAGACAAAGAATCTACCTTCATGAAGCTTATATTCCTTTTTTTTTTTTGGTACTGGAGATTGAACTCAGGGCACTCGACCACTGAGCCACATCCCCAGCCCTATTTTGTGTTTTTTATGTAGAGATAGGGTCTCACTGAGTTGCTTAGTGCCTCGCCATTGCTGAGGCTGGTTTTGAACTCGCAATTCTCCTGTCTCAGCCTCCCTAAGTGCTGGGATTACAGGCTTGAGCCACCATGCCCAGCTGAAGCTTATATTCTTATAAGAGACACACAGAGAACAATCAAATAGGTATTTAATAGAATGTTCCATAGAGATAAATACTTGATAAAAACAGAGAAGAGTAGAAAAATAAAAAGTAAAGGACGCTGAGTTAGAAACTGCTGTCAGGGAAAGTCACACTGAAGAGGGTATTTGAACAAAAGGAATGACAGAGTGAGACACAGGAGGGGGTTCTGACTAATGGGAACACTTCATCTAAGCCAAGACAGAAACAGCCATCACAAAAACACGTTCACCACAGACATGCCATCGATACCACAGAAGGCTGAAAATGTCACTTGTAGGCTGGGCTTGTTCTCTTGCATTTGTACCGTGACCACGAGAACTCTCCCTGGGTAGCTGCTGCCTCTTCTGTGTGGACTCCACAATGAAATCACCTGGTGCCCACCTGAGGCTGCCTGCAGGAGGAGTCCAGGCCAGACAGACCACCTCTGGAAGCAGAATGAAGTCAAACCCCACCTATATCATCTATGTATGCTCAGCCAACTTACATTTGTGTTGGCAGGAAAAATAAATGTGGCATTAAGCCACTGGGCTTGGGAGTGGCTTGTCTCTCAGCAATAGCCAACTATTAGAGTTTGTCCAGTCCTACGATGAAAAATAAAATTAGAGAAAAAATGGGACAAATCCAGTAGGACCATGATGTAGTGAGGCTAATCAGAGAAAGCCTCACTGAGAAAGCGACGTGGAGGAGGCCCTCAAGAGGGTGAGGAAAGAAGCCACTCAGATGTCTGGAGGGAATGTGACTCTAGTTGTACTATGGGAGGAGCTGTGCATGAAGAGGAAAAGCAGATGAGGGATTTTGAGGCAGGATATGTCTCACATGTTCACAAAGAATAAGGAAGTAAGAGGAGCTGGAGTGGAGAAAGAGGAGGGAAAGTCAGACTAAGCAGAGGAGTGGTATAGTCTGAATTTTGAAGAAATGAAGAAGCTACTGCGTTAGCTTTCTGCCACTGTGATGAAATACCTGAGAAAATCAACTTAAAGGAGGAAATATTCATTTTGGCTCATGGTTTCAGAGGTTTCAGTCCATAGTCATATGACCCTGTTACTCTGGGCCTTCAGTGAGGAAGGAAGTACATGGTGGAGCAGAGCTGCATGCTTCACATGGCCAGAAAGCAGAAGGAGAGGGGAAGGGGAAGGGAAAAGGGGGTCAGAGATAAAATGTCCCCTTCAAGGGCATATCCCCAGTGACCTACTTCCTCCAACTTGTCCCCACCTCTTGAAGACCACCTCCCAATTGCACCAGCAGCTGGGTAGAAAGTCTTCAACACATGAGCCTTTGGGGGACATTATAAATGCAAACTATAACAACCACTCCATCTTCTATGCTGTGAATAAGATGTAGAGAGACAAGAGTAGAAGCAGGTAGATTGGTTGAGAACCTATTACAATAATCCAAGGAAGAAATGATGGTGGCTTGGATGGGGTGGTAGCAACCAGGAAGTGAGAAGTGATCAAATTTTGGATGTAGTTTGAACATAGAGCTAATGACAGTTGCGGGTGTATCTAAAATAAGGTGCAAGGCCAGGCACTGTGGTACACTCCTGTAATCCCAGCAGTTCCAGGAGCTAAGGCAGGAGGATTGCAAGTCCAACACCAGCCTCAGCAATTTGGCAAGGCCCTAAGTAACTTAGCAAGACCCTGTCTCTAAATAAAAAATAAAAATGGCTATGGATATTGCTCAGTGGTTAAGCACCCCTGTGTTCATTTTCCAGCATCAAAAAGAGAGAGAAAGAGATAATGGAATGCAAAAGCTTCAGAGAGGACTCCAAGGTTTTAGTCTTCAACAGTCAGAAAGTTAGAATTGTTTTTTACTAAGATGCGGAAGATTTTGAAAGCAGCAGTATGAGGAGGTATCTTAGTGCTGATCATGTTAAATTTCAGCTACCTATTAGTCATCCTATGGGAATGTCAAGGTTCGGAATGAAAATATTAGTCGGAGTATCATCAGCATATGGATTAAGTTTTTCTTATGCCAATAAAGATCTAAGAAATTCTTTTCAAGGGAGGAAAGACCAAAACGGAAAACTTCAAAAGTAGAATTACTAATATTTCTGCAGGATCTTCTTTAAGCCACAGGGCAAATAGTTAAATGCTACTCAGTTTAGGTCTGTCTTTCTGGGGCTTTGAATTGGTCTGGGTTTGCCTTCTACTTCCCATCTAAGAGTTTCCACCTTGTCATCTGAGGTAAAGCCCAGAACTCAAAGGGGCTCATGCTGTGGAGAGACATCATCTGAACCCATTGCCTGATCACTGAGGGCCAGTCTGTTTGGAAAGCCATGTTATATTGAGAGCAATACACTGTGCCTGCCGGGTTCAGGGTAGAGAGAGGGTGAGGGGCACCTCTGAGTCAGCACACCACCCTGAACAGGAGCTACCGCCTCCGACCATGGATGTGGTATGCTCCAACTTTATCCGTTAAAATCCTATAATGGAGTAGAAGACCCATATGTAAAGAAAGCAATATGTAAAGCCATATTGCCCTATTTCAAAGTGACGATCTTGTGCCTAGTGGAGGCACAAAGCTTAGAGGAGAAATCGATTGAGAAAATGTAAGTGGCCAACCTATGGCATCCAATAACAATTTCAAAATAAATTCCCACAAGGTTGTAAAATCACTACAAATATGATTGTTCAATATCTCAAATGCAAGTTTTATGGCTTGATTCCCTTCTGCGGCTGTTACCACCCATCTATAGTCAAGAGACTTCAGCCTCATAAACTTGAAAATGCTTGATTTACCTTTTAAAACCTTTGAAACCTAGTAAACTAACAAAGGTGCTTGGGAGCAGGAACTGACATTTAGATGATCAAAAACAGGCTAAAAGCTTGAACTTAGAAGTACAGTGGACATGAACTCTACTAAAGAAAAATAAGGCCACCAGGAGATTGACTTGGAAGAAGGTCTGTGTCACATTGAAGAGCTGTAAAGAAAGATGCTCGGACAAGACTTGAAATCACATGGAGAGCACCTGCTACAACCTTAAGCTGTCCGTAAGCCAGACAGCTTGCCCATTTCCTTTTTACTTTTGGACAAATAGAGGGAGTCTTCACATGTCATGGCTGCGCTCATGCATTGTGGCATTTTACCATTTCTAAATTATGATGGATCTTCAAAGGCCAATTCCAGCTTACCAGCAGTGTAGCATTTCTGGTAGAAGCACAGGATTGCAGCTTCCCTCAGAAATATACTACAACTGGGATACAGGATTCAGGTGAGGTGTGCACAGGCCCAGTGCAGGAGTGCCCAGTTAGAGGGTATCTCAGATGCATTTTTCTTTGAACCTTGGCCTCTATGAAAATTAAACCCCAGTAAAGGAGATTTGTAGCCAAACACACATGGAATTTTCACTTCCTGGAGCATCTTATAGGGATTATTTCAGTCATTTCCCTGCCCAAGAGAGGAGGGGAAATAGGGATGGGAAGGGAGAATAAAGTTGAGGTGACTTTTAAAGAGTGAAAAGAAGTTTGAGAGGAAGAGAGGGCAGATGCAGGGCTAGCAAATGAAAACAGAGAGAGACACAAAACTTGGTTCCATGAAGAAGAAAGGGATTTTCCAGCAGAATTATTCAACAATGGAAACCTTCCTGAATAGCAGAGAAAACAAAATTACTGCGAATATATTTTTTCTTTCCTTCCCATTCTTTTCTTTTTAGACCAAAAGATGTTGAGTAAACTATCACATGCCAGACACTGTGCTTGAATCCATATTGTGTTTTATCAATAGGCTGTTCCTCCCCGGACTGGATATATGAACCACTTGAACTTCTATCCGTTCTCTTTGCCCTGTCCTAAGCACATGTTAATATATGGTTTGGAATGAAGCAAGGAATAAAGTATAACAGGATTTCTGCATTGGTGAAATGGTTGAACTCATTGAAACTCAATTTAAATCACACCAAAGAAATAGAGAACCATTGTCTAAAAACAAAAACCCTTGAAACAATAATTTCCAAACCTTGAAGTAAAAGTGGAATCCTCCTTTTACATTCCACAAACTTTGGTTTTACAGTTCATCCCTTCCATGCTAAAACAGCAAGGAAGAGTGCCGGCTGTTGACCATGTGTCAGAAAGTTAGGCAAAGACCTTGTGTTCTCAGTCTGTTTATGGAAATATCAGCAGGTACAGCTCCCTAAAAATCCAGGCAGGCTTCGCTGGGCCTGATTTCCTCTGTAAACTATGATCTGAGTCTTTATGGAGAGAAAAGGGCCTCCTCCTTCAGAGCCACAGTGGCCCTCTTACCTCCTCTCCAAGCGATGGAGAATAAACTCCCATGAGTTCAGAAATCCACAGATTCACTCACAGAAACATCAGAACAACCTTAAGGCCTTCTGTTCCAAGCTCCATATTTTACAGGCCATGAAATGTGATGCAGAGCAGGGCACCTTCCCCTGTGCCAAGGAAAGGCTCCACTATCATACAACTTGGACAAAAATAAAGGGACCATCTACTCTCATTTAATCCTCTGCTTTCCAGCATTTCCATTGCTTTAACCTCTCTCTGTGTCCCTCTCACGAATCTTCCCTCACCGTGGGCACCTCTACGTGTGCTGCTGAGAAGTGTCAACTGCAGAACCGACTGTCAGGAAGTAGAGTCAGGCAGTGATGAGGTGGGCGTTGAAGTGAGAAATACCCTCTTGACCTCACTCCCATTAGCAGCAATAGCGAGCAGGAGGAGTGGGGAAACCTGGGCTAATTGGCAGAACCACCATGTAGCCAGCAAGTGCCAGAGACCAGGAGCTTGACTCCTAGCACTACTGCCTTATTCCTTCTTATCCTGTCCTTATGGAATCACCCACCTCAAACTAAAAGAACCTCCTTTCAGCCCAGCACAGATCCCCCAGATCATACCTTCCTAACTAGGCTATTACTGGACTCTTTCCACTCACCCCCAGCAAAGCTTATTATTTAAAATCATCTCTGCTTTCTAACCTGGTTGTTAGCCATCACTGCTGAGAGCTGGCTGGCTGCTAAATTAGTCAGTACTCGCTGTTCCTGTACTCCTTATGTTTCCCTTTCCATCGCAGAGGATTCATAATAGTGAGTGAGCATGCAGTAAAAAACAAAGCATGCCTGAAGTTGAGCCTGCAGATCCCCACCTTACTCTTCTCCATAGCTGGCTCATCTGGGGTGTGGCCATGAGGATGTTTTTCTGTACAACTACAAAGAAAAAGTAATAAACAACCTTCATTGTTAGGCAACCATTCTCTGCCTTTTTAGGGTCAGCCAAGTGATATTCTGAAAATCAGAATATCTCAGCATGCATTGCTTTATATAATCTGTTTATTGCAGGTGAGAGGAAATTTGCCTTGACAATAGATCTCTTCAAAGAACTGGACCATTCAGGTTGTAAAATTCCTATTCCTCACCCTCATACCTGGCTTTGATCTGGGAAACAGAATAGAAGAATCTTGGATTCTTTCATGGGTGCTACCCATGATAAAGGGGGCATATGCTTTTAAAGTAGGAAATGAGCTGTCCCAGCCAGATCTTATGGATAGTAGGCATAGAAGGGATTCCCTTTCTCTCTCTTAGGAAAGCAGGAGCTTTGCACCCTCTTTACACACATAAGTGGTATCTATTTGCTGTGATCTTCCCAAAGGCCAGTCTGATCATCTTATTCCCCAGCTAAAAAGTGTAGTGACTTAACCTTACATCCAAATAAACTTTTACAGACCGACCTCAGCCCATCGCGCAGAGGAGGAGACAGACCGCGGCCTCCCATCTACCAATGTGTGGCTGTCGTGGCCTGCTTCCATCTACAGACAACAGCCAGGACTGGTAAGATCATCACCAAGATCCCTGCAGGTCTGGTTACACCAGAGGTGAGGTATTGGTAACCTGCAGGGTCACTACAAGATTATAGGGTAGAAACTGTGATACCTCAGGTCCACACCTCTAGAGAGAAAGACACATGAATAACATGAAAAAACAAGGGAATAAAATGCCCCAAACAAACCAAGATGCTACAATAATAGAATCCATTGATAGCATAGTAGATGAAATGTCAGCGAAAAAGTTCAGGATGTACATAGTTAAAATGATCTGTGAATTACAGAATAATATAATAATAATAATATAATAATATAAGCAATTACATGCAACAATTGATCAATCTAATGAAGACATTAGAGAGCAAATACAGGCAACAATTCATCACTCCAACAAAGAGATAAGGGAGCAAATACAGGTAGCAAAAGATTACTTCAAGAAAGAGAGAGAGAGTCTGAAGAAGAAAAAAATAATAATCAAAAATCCTTGAAATGAAGGAAACAATAAACCAAATAAAAAATTCAATAGAAAGCATTACCAAAAGACTAGATCACTTGGAAGACAGAACCTCAGACAATGAAGACAAAATATATAATCTTGAAAATAAAGTTGACCACACAATGAAGATGGTAAGAAACCATGAACAAAACATCCAAGAATTAGGGAATAGCATCAAAGACCAAATCTAAGAATTTTGGGGGCAGAGGAAGGCACAGATATTCTAACCAAAGGAATGCACAATCTCTTCAATGAAATAATATCAGAAAATTTCCCAAACATAAAGAATTATTTGGAAAAACAAATACAAGAGGCTTACAGGACACCAAATGTACAAAACTACAACAGATCCACACCAAAGCACATTATAATGAAAATGCATAACATACACAATAAGGATAAGAATTTTAAAAGCTGCAAGAGAAAAGTTTCAGATTACATACGGGAGGGACCAATTCAGATCTCAGCAGACTTTTCAACCCAGACCCTCAAAGCCAGGAGATCCTAGAACAACATATACCAAGCTCTGACAGAAAATGGGTGCCAACCAAGAATCTTATATCCAGCAAAATTAAGCTTCAGATTTGATGATGAAATAAAAACCTTCCATGACAAACAAAAGTTAAAAGAATTTACAGTGAGAATGTCTGCACTACAGAACATTCTCAGCAAAATATTCCATGAGGAGGCAATGAAAAACAACAATGAAAATCAGCAAAGGGAGGAAGTATAACAAAAGAAGAGCCAATCAAAGAAGAAACCAACTCAAAAACCAAAAATCAACCAAAATGACCAGGAATACGAACCATATTTCAATAATAACCCTGAACATTAATGACCTAAACTCATCAATTAAAAGATACACACTGGAAGATTGCATTAAAAAAAAAAAAGACCCTTCAAGAGGTCTTCTTGCTGCCTTCAGGAGATTCATTTCATAGGAAAAGATATCCACAGACTGAAGGTGAAAGGATGGGAAAAAACACAACAATCACACGGACCACGCAAACAAGCAGGGTTTTCCATCCTCATATCAGATAAAGTGGACTTCAAACCAAAGATGGTCAGAAGGAATGAAGAAAGACATTTCATACTGCTTAAGGGAATCATACATCAACAAGACATAACAATCATAAATATCTATACCCTGAAAAATGGAGCATCCACGTATATCAAACAAACCCTTCTCAACTACAAGAATCAAATAGACCATAACACAATAATACTGGGCAACGTTAACATACCTCTCTCACCACTAGACAGATCTTCCAAACAAAACCTAAACATAGAAACCATAGAACTCAATAAAACAATCAATAATTTAGACTTAACAGACATATATAGAGTATTCCATCCACCAACAAGCTAATACACTTTTTTCTCAGCAGCACATGGATCTTTCTCCAAAATAGACCATATGTTATGCCACAAAGCAAGTCTTAGCAAATACAGAAAAAATAGAGATACTACCCTGCATTCTATCAGACCATAATAAATGAAATTAAAAATCAATGATAAAATAAAAAATAGAAACTACTCAAAAATCTGAAGACTAAATAATACACTATTGAATGATGCATGGATAACAGAAGGCATCAGGGAGGAGATAAAAAAATTCTTAGAGGTAAATGCAAACTCTGACACAACATATCAAAATCTCTGGGAAACTCCGAAGGCTGTGTTAAGAGGAAAGTTCATTACATTGAGCTCATTCATTAAAAGAATAAAAGATAACAAACAACCTGACATTACATCTCAAAGCTCTAGAAAAAGAAGAACAAACCAACACCAAAAGTAATAGAAAATGGAAATAATTAAAATCAGGGCAGAAATCAATAAAATTGAAACAAAAGAAACAATTGAAAAAACAAAAAGCTGGTTCTTTGAAAAAATAAATAAAATTGATAAACCCTTAGCCACCCTAACAAAAAGGAGAGAGAAAATTACTAAAATTTGTGATGAAAAGGTAAAAGTCACAACAAACACTATTCAAATACAGAAGATAATTAGAAACTATTTTGAAAACTTATATCCACTAAAATAGAAAATTTCAAAGATACTGACAAATTTCTAGAGGCATATGATCTTCCCAAACTAAATCAGGAGGACATACACAACTTAAACAGATATATTTCAAGCAAGGAAATAGAAGACTCCATCAAAAGCTTACCAACTAAGAAAAGCCCAGGACCAGACAGATTATCAGCCAAGTTTTACAAGGCCCTCACAGAAGAATTAATACCAATACTCCTCGAATAGTTCCATGAAATAGAAAGGAGGGAACTCTTCCAAACTCATTCTATAAGGCTAGCATCACCCTGATTTCAAAACCAGACAGAGACACATCAAAGAAAGAAAACTTCAGATCAATATCTCTGATGAATATAGATGTAAAAATTCTCAATAAAATTCTGGCAAATTGCATACAAAAACATATTAAAAAGATAGTGCACCACAATCAAGTGGGTTTCATCCCAGGTTCAACATACACAAATCAATAAATGTAACTTATCATATCAATAGACTTAAAGATAAGAATCATATGATTATCTCAATTGATGCTGAGAAAGCATTTGAAAAAATACAGAATCTCTTCCTGCTCAAAACATAGAGAAACTAGGGATATTAGGAACATACCTCAACACTGCAAAAGCTATCTATGCAAAACCAAAGGCCAACATCATCCTAAATGGAGAAAAAATGAAAGCACTCCCTCTAAAAACAGGAACAAGACAGTGATGCCTTCTCTCACCACTTCTATTCAATATAGTCCTTGAAACTGTAGCCAGAGCAATTAGACAGACAAAAGAAATTAAAGGGATATGAATAGAAAAAGAAGAATTCAAACTATCATTATTTGCTAACAATATGATACTAAAAGGATCCAAAAACTCCACCAGAAAACATCTAGAATTAATAAATGAATTCAGCAAAGTAGCAGGATATACAATCAAAACCCATAAGTCAAATGGATTCCTATACATTAGTGATGAATCCTCTGAAAGAGAAATTAGGAACCCTACCTCATTCATGATAGCCTCAAAAAAAAAAAAAAAAAAAAAAAAAAACTTGGGAATCAATTTAACAAAAGAAGTGATAGCCCTCTACAATGAAAACTATAGAACATTAAAGAAATTGAAGAAGACCTTAGAAGATGGAAAGATGGGCTCTTGGATGGGCAGAATCAATATTGTCAAAATGGCCATACTACACAAAGTGCTATACAGATTCAATGCAATCCCAATTAAATTCCCAATGTCATTCCTTATAGAAATAGAAAAAGCCATCATGAAATTCATTTGGAACAATAAGAGTCTCAGAATAGCCAAAGTAATCCTTAGCAAGAAGAGTGAAGCAGGAGGCATCACAAGACCAGAACTTAAGCCATACTACAAAGCTATAGTAACAAAAATGGCATGGTACTGGCACCAAAATAGACATGTAGACCAATGGTACAGAATAGAAGACACAGAGACAAACCCACATAAATACAGGTATCTCATACTAGAAAAAGGCACCAAAAACATACATTGGAGAAAAGAAAGACTCTTCAACAAACGGTGCTGGGAAAACTGGAAATCCATATGCAGCAAAATGAAACTAAACCCCTATCTCTCACCATTCACAAAACTCAACTCAAAGGGGATCAAGGACCTAGGAATTAGACCAGAGACATTGCACCTAAGAAAGGAAAAGGTAGGCCCAAACCTTCATCACATCAGATTAGGCCCCAAATTCCTTAACAAGACTTCTAAAGCACAAGCAATAAAATCAAGAATCAATAAATGGGATGGATTCGAACTAAAAAGCTTCTTCTCAGCAAAAGAACAATGAGGTGAAGAGGGCCTACATTTTGAGATGTCAGATAGAGCACTGATCTCCAGGATACATGTCAGATAGAGCACTGATCTCCAGGATATATAAAGAACTCAAAAACCTTAACACCAAAAAAACAAACAACCCAATCAATAAATGGGCTAAGGAGCTGAACAGACACTTCTCAGAAGAAGATATACAATTGATCAACAACATATGAAAAAATGTTCAACATCTCTAGCCATTAAAGAAATGCAAATCAAACTACTCTAAGATTTCATCTCACATGCCAGTCACAATGGTAGTTATCAAGAATACAAACAACAGGGGCCGGGGTTGTAGCTCAGTGGTACAGCGCTTGCCTCGCTTGCGTGAGGCACTGGGTTCAATCCTCAGCACCACATAAAAATAAATAAATAAAATAAAGATATTGTGTTCAAAAAAAAAGAATACAAACAACAATAAGTGTTGGTGAGGATGTGGGGGAAAAGGCACACTCATACATTGCTGGTGGGGCTGCAAATTGGTGCAACCAACCTGGAAAGCAGTATGGAGATTCCTTAGAAAACTTAGAATGGAACCACCATTTGACCCAGCTATACCATTCCTCGGTCTCTACCCAAAGGACTTAAAAACAGCATACTACAGTGATGCAGCCACTTCAATATTGATAGCAGCTCAATTCACAATAGCTAAACTGTGGAACCAACCTAGATGCCTTTCAATAGATGAATGGATAAAGAAACTGTGACATACATGCACAATGGAATATTACGCAGCATTAAAAGAGAATAAAATTATGGCATTTGCAGGTAAATGATGGAGCTGGAGAATATCATGCTAATCGAAGTAAGCCAATCCCAAAACACCAAAGGCCGAATGTTCTTTCTGATAAATGGATGCTGATCCCTAATGGGGGCGCTGCAAGGGAAGAATGGAGGAACTTTGATTGGGCAAAGGGGAGTGAGGGGAGAGGAGGGAGCATGGGGCAGGAAAGATGGTGGAATGAGATGGACATCATTGCCCTAGGTACATGTCTGACTGCACATATGGTGTGACTTTATATTGTGTACAACCAGAGAAATGAAAAGTTGTGCTCCATTTGTGTACAATGAATCAAAATGCATTCTGCTGTCTTGTACACCCAATTAGAATAAATAAATTTAAGAAAACAAGTAAACTTCTAAACACTTTAGTCTTCACAATCTAACTTCACTTGCCTGCCCATCTTGCTTCCCAGTTGTCTACAAAAGGAACAAGTCTGGCTTGTATTCTTCTTCTTCTCTAATGAAGCCTCATACTCTCGCAACTTTGGGCTGTGTTCAAGCTGCCTGTCATATTCTTCCTCACCTTTCAGCCCATCTCTGCAAATCCACATCCCACTGTCCTTCAAGGATAGCAAGAGGAATTGGCTCAACAGGCATTGATTGGAAAGATAGAAGGCTCTTCATAACAACAAAATGCACTAATACAATGCGGCATTGCAAGGGACCAGAATAAGAAGCTGAAAAGCTGTGGAGAACAGTGGTTCATCTCTCTCTCCCTTCCTCCCTTCCTCCCTTCCTCCCTCTGTAGCCAAAAGTGCTCTTATCATGGGCTGGGGATGTAGCTCAGTTGGTAGAGTACTTGCCTCACATGCACAAGGCCCTAGGTTCAATCTCCAGCACTACCACCAAAAAAAAGTGCTCCTATCCTTCCCATCATATTTCTTCCCATGGGTTTGCTCTACCGTCATCAGTCTCTGATTTCCCTCCCTTTCCCTGTGAATTGACCAAGCATGGCCACCTTAGGAAATGAGCACATGTGAGACGGAGAGAAAATCAGATCCCAAACCTCATTTTATCAGGAACCCATTCCTGTGATAATGGTATTAATTGATTCATGAAGACAGAGATTTCAATGATCTAATCACGACTTTAAGGTGACAAGCTTCCACATGGTTTTTGGAGGGGATATTTAATACACAGCATCCACACTTAGGATTCCCAGGAGTTGTCCTATTTCTGTCCTTCTGAAGCTTAGGCTGAGAATTATCTTAAGATCCTAGTAAATATCTTTTGCTAGTAAATATCTTTTGATTGTAACCAGGGCAATGTGGCATGCACAACACTTAAACCTTTGTTATCATGCTCTTTTTCTCGTACACGGAATATCCTTGTCTGAAGGGGATCATGTGTGATTGTTTTTTTGAATGCTCCCAAAGCCCAAGCATGGAACATAAGCTTTTATAATACATTCATTAAATGAGTCAATGAATGGATAAATAAATGATTAGAAAGTGTCCATTGTCTTATTCCCACCATCAGGTACTTTGTGAATTTAGAAACTGTCTGTGAATAAAAGGGAATAATTGCTGCCTTCATCTGTGTTTTGATGGATGGATGGTCCAGCCTTTGCCTGTGTCTGAGTTTCCTTCTGCATGTCTGTGACCAACTGAGAGGCATGGATAGGAAAGGATGTGGCCTTTGTTTAATAACCCTAGATATTGACATGCTTCTAGAAAAAGATATAAGGGAGGACCCCTTTGCTGACTATCAGCCATCTTCATAGTCTTTTGATCACCTCTGAAACATGGAATAAAGAAAGTCTTTTGATTCTCCCTGAAAAGGCACAAGCATTGCCTCTTATATATCTAACTTGTTTCATTCAGAGGAAGAGGTTGGTTTCAGTATGGCTCAGAACACGTCTAATATACAACAAATCCCCACCTATGTATGGTTTGGCAAAAGAATCTATAATCATGTTCATTTGCTTCTGGAAATTTTCAAAGTCCTGGAAAAACTGCACTGGGAATTTCAACACAGAACTGGGAGACGAATCCTGAAAATCTTGTCTAAATATGGCCTCCAGCCAGGCGCAGTGGCTCACTCTTGTAATCCCAGCACTTAGGGAGGTTGAGACAGGAGAATCGCAAGTTCAAAGCCAGCCTCAGCAATGGCGAGGCACTAAGCAAATCAGTGAGACCCTGTCTGTACATAAAACACAAAATGGGGCCGGGGATGTGGCTCAGTGGTCGAGTGCCCCCGAGTTCAATCTCTGGTACCAATAAATAAATACATACATACATACATACATACATACATACATACGGCCTCCCATCAACTTCTGCTTCCCCTACCAAATTGGAATCCCTTTAGAGGATTCAATTGAGTCCCTTGGTTGAGAAGCTACTCTCCAGATCCAAGAGAGGCTGCAGAGCCCTGGAGCCTAAATTCATCATCACTCTCCCTCATCAACCCCAGAGACAAGGAATTGGCAGGGCTGAGCCCCAAATTTTAAAAGAAGTTTCACCCCATCCTTCCCCAAGGACATCCCCCCTACCTTCAGCTTGCTCTGAAGCAAGCGCTAAGGCCATCTTGGGGGCAGCCCCTAGCTTACGTGTGCTTAGTCACATTGTCATACTTTGTCTAAACACTTACAGGCCTTTGTCTTGCTATTTGACAAAGCTGTCTCCCTTGGGACCATTCAGCAGTGACATTTTCCCAGCACATCCTGTCAACATGACACTGAGCAAGCAGCCTTTCAAAGTGAGAGAAAGACACCAGAGCATGCAAGCACGCACACACAGGCAGAGAAGAAGTGGAGGAGAAAGCCTTCGCTGAAAGGGACGCGCTGGTCAAATGTAGGCGTGCCCATAAGCAGCAACAGCTCAGGTGTGTGCATTTTCTTTTGATAAAAAGCCATAGGAGGTCGGGCACAGTGGCGCACGCCTATAATCCCAGCACTATGGGAGGCTGAGACAGGAGAACCGCAAGTTCAAAGCCAGCCTCAGCAATGGTGAGGTGCTAAGCAACTCAGTGAGACCCTGTCTCTACATAAAACACAAAATAGGGCTGGGGATGGGGCTCAGTGGTCAAGTACTCCTGAGTTCCATCCCTAGTTCCACAAAACAAAAGCCATGGGAGGATTAAACCTCTTCATGTGGGCTTCCCCAGAGCCCTTAGCATATTCTATAGACAGGACTCCAATTTCATGTGGACAAACTGCTGTCCTTAATGTCACATCAAAAACACCATCCTCTGCTGACCCTTTAGTGCCAGCACCCATGCCTCACCTGCCATGAGTGGAGCATACTGAAGTTGGATTTCCATCAGACATGCTCTAGTCTGTTGTGCCTCTCTGCCTTTGCCAAGCTGATATTTTTGTCTTGGAAGGCACTCTGGTCCTCTCTCTACTTATCTACAAGAAAAAAATTCACCTCTTTGAAAGTTAGCTCAGTTTACTCTTCATCTGGGATTCCCTAGACACCATGGGTCGCACCCAGTTGCAACTTGCATGGTCTCCACTATGCAAACATCACACTGCCTTCATCTGTCTTTTGATGTCTTTGTCCACCTGAAAGATTGTGCAGACCTTAAAAACACAGGAAATGGCTTTTCATATCTGTATCCCTTAGCACAGCTCCTGTCATACATAATTTTATAAGAAACAGAAATGCCATGAAAAGCTGAGGAAACACTTCATAATGAAAGAGCCTTCCCTGAGATTTTCATCTCATGGCAGTTAGAAAGGCAATCATCAAGAATACAGATAACAAGCCGGGCG
>PVHX01017461.1:0-40546 GCA_004024805.1 Geosciurus inauris | reverse complement strand
CATATATATGTTTATTGATTGTACATCATCTTCTGAGAGGTTTCTATTCAGCTCCTTAGCCCATTTATTGATTGGATTATTTGTTTTTTTGGTGTTAAGTTTTTTGAGCTCTTTATATATCCTGGAGATCAGTGCTCTGTCTGATGTGCGTGTGGCAAAAATGTGCTCCCAGAATGTAGGCTCTCTGTTCACTTCATTGGTAGTTTCTCTTGCTGAGAAGAAGCTTTTTAGTTTAAGTCCATCCCATTTATTGATTCTTGCTTTTATTTCTTGTGCTATAGGTGTCTTGTTAAGGAATTTGGGGCCTAATCCCACGTGATGAAGATTTGGACCTACTTTCTCCTCAATTAGACGCGGGGTCTCTGGTCTAATTCCTAGGTCTTTGATCCACTTTGAGTTGAGTTTCGTGCATGGTGAGAGATAGGGGTTTAGTTTCATTTTACTGCATATGGATTTCCAGTTTTCCCAGCACCATTTGTTGAAAAGGCTATCTTTTCTCCAATGTATATTTTTGGCACCTTTGTCTAGTATGAGATAGCTGTATTTATGTGCATACTCTCTGTGTCTTCTCTTCTGTACCATTGGTCTACATGTCTGTTTTGGTGCCAGTACCATGCCGTTTTTGTTACTATTGCTTTGTAGTAAAGTTTAAGTCTGGTATTGTGATGCTTCCTGCTTCACTCTTCTTGCTCAGGATAGCTTTAGCTATTCTCGGTCTCTTATTTTTCCAAATGAATTTCATGATTGCCTTTTCTATTTCTATAAGAAAGGCCTTTGGGATTTTAATGGGGATTGCATTGAATCTGTATAGTGCTTTGGGTAGTATGGCCATTTTAATAATATTGATTCTGCCTATCGAGGAGCATGGTAGGTCTTTCCATCTTCTAAGATGTTCTTCAATTTCTTTCTTTAGTGTCTTGTAATTTTCATTGTAGAGGTCTTTCACCTCTCTTGTTAGATTGATTCCCAAGTATTTTATTTTTTTGGAGGCTATTGCGAATGGAATAGTTTTTCTAATTTCTCTTTCAGAGGATTCATTGCTGATGTATAGAAATGCATTTGATTATGTATATTGATTTTATATCCTGCAATTTTACTGAATTCATTTATCAGTTCTAGAAGTTTTCTGGTGGAATTTTTTGATGTGGTGAATTCTTAATGAGCAGGGAAAAGAACAGGAAGGCCATAAATGGATTGGAAGCAAAAACAGATAGAGATATAGATTAGACAAGTTATAGGTTTGGTAATACAACCTTCCAAAGAGTACCTATTTGAGTCTGTTTTTCTCCTATGAGGAGAAAAGTGAGTAGTCTTTTTTGGTTTTGTTTGTTTGTTTTTTGTGTTTTTTTTGTGATATTCCCAGTGAACTTCATTTCTATTTATTTATTTTTCTCTTTCTACATTTTTATTGCTGCATTATAGTTGAACATAATCATGGGATTTGTTGTTATATATTCATACATGTACACAATATAGTAATATAATTTGGACAATATAACTCCCAGCATGTCCCTGCTTGCCTTCCTGCCTTCTGCTCCTTGGTGTCTTTTTTTAAAAATTTTTTTATTGTTGTTGTTGATGGACCTTTATTTTATTCATTTATTTATATGTGGTGCTGAGAATCAAACCCAGGTCCTCACACATGAAAGACAAGTGCTCTGCCTCTCATGGTGGAGTTTACTTACCACTGCGAGTTCTTAATCTGACTCTGTTGTTCAGAGATGGGGCCTTTGAGAGGTGATTAAAATTAGATAATGTTATCAAGGGGAAGCCCCAGTGATTGAATATAGGTGGCAATATAAGAAGAGAGAGATGAGAGGACATACAGACACAGGTGCTCCCACCATAACATCATGCACTATGAAGTGATACAATGAGAGTACAGGGACTTGCCAGAACTGGTGCCATTCTGATTGGACTTTCTACCTCCAAACTGTGAACTAAATAAGCCTCTTTCTTTGTAAAGTTCCCAGCCTCTGGTATTTCATTATAGTAATGAAAAATGAACTAATACAAGCAAACACCATTTGCAGAGGACAAGGAAGATAAAAACAGAAAATAGTCAATTTAGTGAGGAACTAAGACATCAATGGATTTCTTTTCTTTTCTTTTCTTTTCTTTTTTTTTGAGAGTGGAACCAGATCATAATGGGTTAAAATGTGAATTGGGAGACTTTTTTCAATTACTCATAATGGATTAAACCTAATACATTCATTTCTGCACCTTAATATGTGAGAGTAAGGAATTAATATCCACTCAGTTAAGTGATTTCCTCCAGGGGTATTTGTCAGCTGTTTTTATGAAAGATTAGAATAGATGAACTGAATTGATATTGATTTAAGGCTGTGAGAATGCTGAAGAGACCAAAAATTGAGGAGAACACAAACTTTTCAGTGAAGAGGGGTGGGGTATGGAAGGAAGGAAGTAGTAAACTGAAAGAAAGAAAGAAAAAAAGATGGAGTGCCTGAACTTTTGGAGTATCCAGAAAACCTGTGTATAAGGAGAAAAACTCGGGGATAATTCTGGTCAGAAATTTGAATGCTAGAGTTTAAGATTTCCCAATGAGTGTGATGTCCCTGAGTGTGATTCCAGGAGAGGTGGTTCAAAGGGTAGATTAGAGATTATTAGAGTATAAGAAGTCAGAAAGTGCCCCACATGGATGATTAAGACAACCAGGATGATAGTTGGACCTAGAAGGAGGAAAGATAGCACACTAGGTACCAATGCCCAAGGAACAACAGGGTAGTGCAGCTACATGGGAGGATCTCAGAGAAGGGTGTTACCGAGAGAGAGAAGCATAAGACTCTAATAAGTAATAAAAGGTATCAATGTTTTTCTAAACATTTCTGAACCTTCCCTGTCTCTTGACTCTGCTAAATGTGGTTAACTGGCCAGACCAACAAAGGAATCTAGTGTCACTAACAAGTTGGACATGATTAAGAATGGCTGCCAAAGAAAAATATCATGAGAAAAACATTGGAGGTGGTGCAATAGAAGGGAATCCAAGTCAGCCATAAAAACGAACCTGCCCAAATGCCTAGAGCCAAGACAAAATCAGGATGGGCCCAACAGAAAGCAATCAAGATACCACGGCCAAATCAAAGAGAATGGCTCCTTTTAATTCCAATTTTTATATATATGTATACTTGGGAAATATAAAAGTGCTTTATTGAATTGGCTACATACTGTGAACTTAATGGCATGATTAATGGAAAAGGGCAGGGGGCAAAAATGGATGGGCAGGGGCTGGCTCTGGGCCATGTGAAGGGACCAGCACAGGCCTTCTCCAGCATGACTTAGCCCCCTGATCTTTGTAGAAAACACTCCATGGGGTGGCGGGTGTGTGGCGCTGGTCACTGAGTGCTCTGTTTTTCATTTGACCATGAGCACAGTGTGGAAGCCTTTGGGTAGTAAGGTTGTATTTCCTGCTGCCTTCTCTAATGGTTAAATGCTGAATGTTTTCCAGACCCTGTTGCATGGCGGCATGAAGACGTCCTTTGTTTATTATCTCCCTCCTGTCTTTCTCTTTAAAGGCAGGCTCTTGGCAGTTTTTATCTCTGAGCTTGGGATCCCTCCTCACTTCCTCTGCCTCTTTACTCCCCATGCGTGCTTTGGTTTATTAACACTTAACAGGATACCTTGCAACTAAAAGAATTTTTTAAAATGATTGCAGCATTCCTCCAATCTTCTTGAGCACCAAGCTCTAAGCATCCGCTGCCTAATTATTCAGAGTTGTTCTTGAAAGTGAATTTGGGGCTATTGTGAACTTTTACTGGCTATCGACAGGTTTCCTCACAACTTTCTGATGTTCAAGCTTTGGGGGCAGGGTAGTCTGACTGTGTAGCGTTAGTGTCTCAAGGTTGTATTATAATTGTGGGCCTACCTCTAATGTCCCATGTTAAAACAAGATTCTGAAACTCTATGTTCTATAAAACAGGGAGCACAAAAATAACCAACCTAGAGGAGCTGTGGTCATAAAAGCTAATAAATACTACCACAAATCAACCAGATTTGAATGCAGAAATGGGGTGCCAGAGAAACACTAAATGAAATGATGTAGTAAGCAGTCCAAGAATTGCGAACACAGTGCGGTCTGCCAGCTGAGAACATTGACGTCCATTATTAATGCAGAGTCAGGGCTCCCCAGAGGCAATCTTCTACTGTAGGAAAATGATGCAACCAACCAGCAGCCTCTGTCCTCCCTCCATCTGGAATGTCTTTCTTAACCTCCGGGGCAGCAGTGTCCCCTCTCTTCCTACTAACTGCCTGGACCTCTCCATCCCTCTTTACCTAGTCTAACAGCAAATTGCATGAAGCTCCATAGTCTTGTCATTCCTTCTTCCCAAATGTGTTAAGTCCTATGTGCCAAACTCCAGGACTTAGTGTCTGATGGATTACAATAAATAATGAGTGGGTAAATAAAGACTATAATCCTGATAATATGTTTTGTTAGGCTTAGTAGCAAGGCTTCAACTCAGAAAAAAATATATAAATTTTCATAAATTACCTTTAAGTGTTCACCAATCTTAGGAATTTCAAGCAAAATAACTATCTCATTGTGTAGAGGAAAGGTATTGGGATATTCAGGGTTTTTAGCATAGTTAAGTTGGCCGTATAAAAGTAGTTGCTCATTCCACTTATACCCTTAAAGGAGGGCCATCTACTAACAGGAGAAATAAATATCTTAGGGCAAAGTTTCAACTTTGCTTCAAGAGAATGTACCAAGTACTAAGGCAATTTTATCCTCCATATCAAATTAAACAAGAGGAACTTTTTTGATCCTGATCCAGCTTTTTAATATTTTAGGTCATGCAGATAAAGTCAACTTTCAACTTTCCATAGGTGGATTATCTGCAAATCTGGTTTTTACCTCCTTCTAATTAACATTGCCATCTATTTGGTCTACTTAAGCCCCCTGAAAGCATTACTACTGTTTCTGTTTACTCTTATTCTCTGCATACAATGGTGATAATTTCTAAAATTTCTTTGGCATTTTATGGTTTTTAAAACATTTCTACCTGTGTTATCTTGATGTAGCCTCTAACTAAACTAAAATAGAAAAGGGTATCTTTAAAATCATAACATTTTGTCATCACTTTTTTTCTTGGGAAGATACATGTCAACATATTGGAGTTGATTAAGAAACAAAAAACACATACGAGATAATATTGGTCTCTTATCTAAGCCTAACTAGTACCAGTAGTTATACCAATGTCAAATGGAGAAGAAGGAGAATAAAATCAAATGTAAGTTAACCAACTTCCAGTTTCACAAAGCACTGCCATACTGTTGAGCTCAGATTTGACATTCCCCAAGTTCAAGGCAAGATCAAAGTCACATTTAAAAGTGAGTTTATGCTTTTGTTTGTATGGTCAATTGATTTTTAGCAAAACTTACAAAACAATTCAAAGAGGCATCATCTCACGGTGGAAGGTGGAAGGTGAGATAGCACACATTCATGTGCATGCATGAAAGAACAAGAGATGTAATTCACAGGCCGAAGCCTCTTTAGGGGTGGCATCTTTCTGTACATGAGCGTGGGGCCCTCATGACCTAAACACATCACATGAGACCTCACCTCTCAACACTGTTGCATTGAGAGTTAAGTTTCAACCCATGAACTTTGGGGAACACATCCAAACCATTGCAGGAAAATTATCTTGGTTGGGCATCATCTCATCAGGAAAGCCCTTTAGAAGAGGAGCTATAGATCAGAGAAGAAAGAAGTCAACCGAGACACTTTCCTGTTGACTTTGATGGAGCGAATAGCCATGTTGTGAAGAGAGGTACCACACAAGGCCGCCCAAGAGCTGAGGTCTTTGGTGCTATAATTGCAAGAATCCAAGCTCTACCAATAACCAGAAAACCTGAAAGGGGACTTTGGATGAGATTGCACCTAGTCAACACTTTGATTTCTGCCAAGTGAGACCTTCGTGACCCAGCTAACCTATGCTTGGACTCCTAATCCAGGGAAATGGGAATGATAAATTCATGATGTTTTAAGCTACTAAATATATTGTGTGTGTATATATATATATATATATACACATTATTTATATATATAATTTTATATAATATATATATTATATATACTCTTATATATAATATATATTTTATATATAATTTTTACTCAGTAATAGAAAATGACAATGGTCATATTTGGAAAGGACAAATATTCCTGCCGAAAGCCCAGCCCAATTTACTCCCCTCCAATCCACTGTTCAATGTCCGATGTTGAAGTACTGGTTGACGAAGGCACACTTCCGTGTCTTTAATGGCCAGCCACAATGCTGGCTGAACAAGGTCTTGGCTCACTATGTTGCTATTTTTGGTGGCACATAGCAGGAGTTTGGAGTGGAGGGGACAAACTGGAAGTAAAAGGTATTTCTACCTTCCTGTGATGGAGGCTGCTGGATAGTATTCTATTTATGTTAACCTGGAACTCTCCCAACAAACTCCCTGTATACAACCACTTAGAGGAACACACCCTTTTGCCTTACAGTAGCATAGTTTTAAAGAGCACATTTGGTGTCTATTCTTTAAAGAGTTGGTTTCTTCTCTATGCTGACCTGGTGATTTTACTCTAGAAAGAGTAGCAGCTGGCAACCTAAGTAACTAAAACCATAACACAAGTAAAACAAAATTTCTGCTTAACTGAGTGTCTTGATTCTACGATAATATCTCTGCTCTTTCAGTTTCTTTCCATGCTTTGTTCCCTAAAGGTCATGAATAATGCTCATTACAGGAGCTTTAAATCAATTCAGAACAAATGACAAGCTTTTGACCCATCTACTAATCCAGACAGCCACCCACTCCTGTCCATGCACAGAGTCTCATAGTAATTCACAGCCACATTGGCTAGACCTGCCTTGTAAGGTTGACAGCTATCAGCAAGAGGGACAAATGTAGTGTCTGGCTGCTGGCCCATTTTGGCATAATTATCCTGCCTAGGTTTTTGTCCATCATATTATAATGAATTGCTTTGGAGGGAAAGATCAAACAGTGGGGAAGGCCTCAAGAGGAAGAATACATCTGTTAAAAACTTCCACCAACAATATTATGAAGTGTTTTTGTTTACTAAATCTTTCAAGGCTGAAGCTGATTCAAGGACAACTTAGCAGGCTTGTTTTGAGAAGAGAGAGACAGAGAGAGACAGAGACAGAGAGATGAAAGACCAAATAATCCACCAGAGCTAATTAAAAATAATTCACAGCCACCTAGAAGGCCACATGGAACTATAGATGATTTTGTGCAGTATAAACACCCAAAACAAATTTATAAGCACTATCAATATATATGTCAAATTGTCTCTTTATATGTGTTTAAGCCAAAAGGATCCAACAATGCAAAAAAGTGCTTCATACATAAGCACATATGATCCCAATTTGAGGCTATTTCTAAAGATTTCAAATTCTTGTCTTTGTACCTGATTACATGATATTTACATGAACAAAGTTAAAAATTTGTGTTTAGTTTACGTCCTAGGAATTCTCTCTGTTCTCCAACAAATATGCTATAAATTTCAGTAAGCCCTAGACGTTTGCATGATGTACTATGAACCTATAAAATAAAATATGCCTTAGAAAAAGGAGGGAGGAAGCCTGTGATTTCACAAGGTTTTGGAATTATAAATTAGGCACCAGTTTTATTATATTCACAATATGTTAATGCTGAATTTCATTTATTTAAATGATTCTGATTATAGCTATAATGGAAGGGAATTGTCTATCCTGTAACTATTCTGCAGCCATATGATACTTACAATGAAATAGAAAATGTGCGTTTACTGGAATTTTAAAACCAGCCTGGAATTTCTAGGAAGTAGGGCAATTACTCCACACAACCATACCCAGATGACTGATTCCTAATCTCAGTCCCGAGAAGCCTCGACTCTGCCTTCTTTTCTTCTGTCCCTTACCTTTTTCCTTACCCACTCCTTGCCATGCAAAAAGACAAACTCTTAGATCTGACAAAACCCAGAAAACTGCACAAAAAGTGACAGGCTTAGACCAGAAATTGGGGGTGGGTGGCCTCCCATCCGAATTGCAGTTAGATCTCATTTCCATTTTTGTGGGGTGCATTGTAAGTCCTCTGAATGTGCTTGTTGCTGCTGCCCCTTACCTTCTCACAGATCCTTAATGTAGGCAGTAGGAAAACTACACACAGGACAGTTTGAAGGAGATAGGAAGACTCTGGAAAATTTACTAGAACTTAGTGGCACTTCTTCTGGTGGAACATAGGCAATTCTTGATTGTAGGCACCTACCATGTTGGGTGGTGAGCAGATTATCCAAGGCACAGATAAACTTTCATTGCAGCCACAAGTATAGTTGTCCCTCAGAACCCAGCTGGATTGATGGCAGTACTCCCTGGAGATAATAAAATCTGAAAATGTTCAAGGCCCATATACAGAATGTCTTGGTGTTTGCATGTAACCTATGCATCTCCTCTTCCTATATGTTTTACATTTCTAGATTACTTAGATACTACAATGCAAATACTATGCAAATCATTGTTTTATTGTACTGTTCAAAGAATAATGACCAAAAGAGTCGGTGCATATTTAGTACACAGGTGATCTTTTAAAAATTTGTATTCTAGTTTTGTTGAAACCATGGATGTAGAACCTGCAAATACTGAGGGCCAACTATACAGAGCCCTGGAGCCTTATCCAAACCATTGCCTCCTGGTCAGCAGCAAGCTCTCTCCATCCACCAGGCAGAGCCAGCACCTGCAAGGAGCAAAGACCTGAGGGTGGCTTTCCTGTGTAGCCCAGGGATAGGGCATGGAAGGAAATAGAAGGAAAAGGATGCTTCAGGCCATCCTCTTCCCCTTTGGGGCCCAGACTTTATGGACATGGGTTTATTTGTGTCTTAGTTTGTGAACAGAATTGAGTGGGTGGTGATCAAACAATAACAATGTTATCTGGAAACCACCTAGAGAAGAACAATAGCTCTGAAGGAAGCCTCCCCACCACACACAGCCTTTAGGATCTTCCTTTCACTAAACCCCATATGGGATTTCCCCTTTATCTGCGGAGGATACTTTCTGAGATCCACCAGTGGATGCCTAAAACCTCATATGACACCAAATCCTGTATTCACTATGTCTTTTCCTATACATACATACCTATGAAAAAATTTAATTAATAAATTAAGTACAGTAAGGGACTACCAAAGGTAACTAATAGAATAGAACAACCATAACGATACATTGCAATAGAAGTTGTTTAACTTTAATGGACTGCTTCTGGAATTTTCCATTTACTATTTTTGGACCTCGTTGGTCATGGGTAACTGAAACTGCAGAGTGCAGCTGTGGACAAGGGAGAACTTCTCTTCCTCTCTCCCCATTCCTACCTTGGGTCTGAGAAGTCTCATGACAGTGGGTGCGTGGCTAGGCTCCACTTTTGGTTTCTGGAGACAAAAGCTTTAACTCCCTGAAGTCCTGGGTAAGACGCTGCAGTGTATCACAGGGGAAGAAACCTTATGGAACACAATGAATGTTTTTCCTTTATTTCTCCATTCATATCACCCAGGATGTATGTTTTCTCCCCAGATAAGAGTCATGTTTTAATATCAAACTTGTAAATATAAGCCATTTCCAACATCTATACAACTCATTAGCATTATGTGCCATTTGCAAGAATTTATTTTTATTGTTTTTCTAATAATAAGAATCTTTAGAATGCAAACTCACAGGATATCAGTTGCCTTTATTTTACAGAAGAATAAAATGAGACTAAAATGGTGACCTAAAAAGGTGGAGATATATATATATATATATTTATATATGGATATATATATATCTGTATGCTTTTTTCTACTAAAAATACATAGCCATAAATATCCAGAGAAAAAATTATAAAGAAATTCAGAAAAACAGATGATGCAGATCAACAACTTCTAAGTATTCCACTATGGATATATTGATGAATTTTCTTACAGTCTTACTTCCTATAAAAATTATTATTTTTTTAACATAAAACCATTTTTTAAAATTCTAAATCAAATCACTTTCACAACAGTGAAAATTAGTGACTGGTCAAGGTGTGCTGTTATACATATTGCCATTTTCTGATTACATTTAGGACTGAGTCCTAGTCTGTGAGGGTGACAAGAGTGTGGAGACTGTGCTGTTATACATATTGCCATTTTCTGATTACATTTAGGACTGAGTCCTAGTCTGTGAGGGTGACAAGAGTGTGGAGACTGAGGGGCACAGGAAACGCATGCAAAAGAAAGCTACCTTGGCAGAGGGGTGAGTGGTGAGCCTTCAGAGGGGTGGTGGAAGGGGTCCTGTTAGGGCTGGGCTAGCAGTCCTGAGTTGGCTTTCCCATCCCAGAGGCTGGCAGAGGATGAGTTGGGTTTACAAAGGGCACATGACCAACCTGGCTTTGCTAATAGTTTTCAGGGATACTTTTGCTGGTGGAGCTTTCCTGGGTGTTTCACCCCATGAAATTATTTTTTAATTTATGATGTTTTGCATTTGTATTATTTGCACAATTTTGTATCCCATCTTCAAGTAAGATTGGGGATCAAGACCAATTTAAATGTCACTTATCTATTTTTGTTGATTGATTGATCAATTCATTCATTCATTCATTCATTGGTATTGGGAATTAAAACCAGGATCACTCTACCACTGAACCATATCCCCAACCCTTTTAAAACTTTTTTTTCTAAATTTTTGACACAGAGTTTCAGTTACAGAGCCTGGCCTGGAACTTGCTATCCTCCTTCCTCAGCTTCCCAAGTCGCTACAATTGCAGGTGTGTGCGACCATATCCCGCCAGTCACTTGTTTTCATAGCAAAATATTTTCCAGAACACATATGTTCTCATGTACCAAAATATGTCCCTGATTTTTATCCCTTAGATGGTTTCTATTGTCATCTTAATGCAAAGAGTACTGTGTTAAAAAATTTTGCACTTTTTTTTAAAGCGGTTAAATTCAGTCAAATGGCACTGTGAAGACTATTGCTTAATTTAGTTTTGTAAAAAAAACTTGGATATTAAGCTTAAATTAGTGGCTATTAAAACATCTATGTAAAAAAATTAAAAAGGCTGAGGGTGTAGGGCAGTGGTAAAGTACCCCTGGGTTCAATCCCCAATACCAAAAGAAAAAAAATGTTTTCCATTGACTTTCTTCAGGTTTTCTTTTCCCTTATGTATACATATCTATAATCTTTGTATTTCCACAAACAAACACATGTTACAAGTGTATTACTCTCATGCTAACTGTTCAAAATCTGTTTGAGATATTCAGGGAGGATGTCAAGTGGAATAAAATTATAAAATTAAAGTTAATTCTGAAAGTTTTCTTTAAACATTGTTTCCCATGTGCTTTATCTATGGTTGCTTTGTTTTTAAATTATATGTGCTAAATAGATAGCTATAACCAGTCTGATAATTGGAAGGATTTTTCATGGGGACACAAGGATCTTTCATTCAGGTATAGAAACAACAGCACGCTTTATAGTAGAGCCAAACTTAGACAATAACCTTACCTAGTATCTGAGACTCTCAGGCATAAAGTAGAAACAGAAATATTTTACATAAACACACACAAACACACCCATTACTCTGTTCTTTATCTCTGGTCATGCAATTAGATCTTGCCTACTTGGAAATATGAGTCCCCATCCCTGCCCCCCATGGAGTCACAATCCCACAGCATTAGATGTTTTAGCAACTAACTCTTAGAGGACAGCTAAAGATCTTCCATTTTAATGTCATCTTTAAAAAGGAAGGAAACCTTTAGTTAACCTGGAATAATTTTTACTTTTGGTCATTGATATATTTTGTAAACTTTGCCAATCCTGACATCTCCCTTCCTAAAGTAACCATACACATGGCTTGTATTATTTATTTTTCTGTCTTTTTTTTTTACTTTCTCTTTGCCTCATAACAACTGTGTGCCCCAACTTTGCAATACATGTGTGCACAAAGACCCTTTATGTTCTGAGAGAAATTTAAACATTCTGATGGCTTTTCTTACTAAGTCCTGACACAAAGTGACCCTTGGCATCTCACTTGCAGCAATGTAGGAAGATGCTGGATAGATAACCTGAAGGAAATTTCAGCTCTGGAATTCATGCTGCTTTGTGAAACCCTGAAAACAACATTTAGAGGCTGTATTACCCATAAAATTTATATTCTAGGGCTAAGTCCACAATTTTTGGCCAATAATTAATTATATGTGAGAGTAAAATATAAAGAACATATTTTGAAAGCAGGATTGCTGAGTATTCCAGAAATTAATGACTGGTTTAATCAAGCTACCTACATTTGGGCAATTGTCCAAAATATTTGCCTTTACCCCTCTCTTTTCCCAAAGCTCACCCTCCTAAAAATTAGGAGTAAATGTAATAAGAATGCATTTAAGCCCTAGTATGAGTTGTTTTCTTGAAATTAAATTTATGCTTCTAATTCTACCTTGAGTGGTAAACTTCACTTTATTTAAAGCAAATTGAAAACAAACAAAACCAACGAAATCTAAATAAAAATAATTAAGGTGAGTGATATATCCAAAAACTACTACTGAAAATCCAATTTACCTGTAGTTTAAATATAATCCACTCTCGCCATCTGCTGGCAGCATTTTGGATTTTTTTTTCCAAAAGAACACATACAGTAATGTTAATGTATGAAATATATTTTATTGTCATGTATAACTAAAAAAGAAAAAGCCGGTGGTGGTGGTGCACAAGTGTAATCCCAGCACTTTGGGAGGCTGAGACAGGACAATTGCAAGTTCAAAGCCAGCCTCAGCAAAGGCGAGGTGCTAAGCAGCTCAGTGAGCCCCTGAGGGGCTCAAAATAGGGCTGGGGATGTGGCTCAGTGGTCAAGTGCCCCTAAGTTCCATCTCCCCAGTACCTAAATAAATAAATAAATAAATATTTTTTTAAAAATTTAAATTAAAAAATAATATTAATGTGTTTGATGTGTTGGGTGTATGTGTAAATAAGTTAAGCAATAAACTCTTCAACATTCAAAATCAGTATATATTGTAGTACTCATATTTAGTTGAATCTACACAGTCTATAATTTGGCGGAGGGACTTCTGCTTCTGGCATCATTATCCTAGACAAGCTAAAGTGGAGGCTGAGTCAGGTAACTATCCATTAGCCAGAACTTCTGTGCAAAGGTGGGCACAGACACTGGTTCACAGGAAATAGCCATTTCTGAAGACTCGGTGTCCTTTTTAATGGAACCAAAGATGAGACAACCTTGGAGATATAACTATCTCCCTCTCCATTTTTCTGAGCATCCAGGGTCCATGATGTTTTGTGAAGTAGACACAGAAGACTTTAACTAACATACCCTCCTCCAAGGAATATGTCTTGCCTAAGTGACCAAAGCTTCCCCAAGAATACCATTAGTCAATCTACTTGGAGAGTTTTGCCCAAATATGTGTACTTAAACCTCACAATAACCCTAACAGGTAGCTATTTGTAATCACATTTAAGAGAGAGGAATTTATTTCCAGAGAGGTGATTGACAGAATTCTAAAAGACAGAGCCAGGGCAAAGCCTGAGCCAGAAACCATTTCCAGGAGCCCTCCCTTAACCAATAAGCAATACCCCGCCTGTTCTCTCTGATGAATTTTTTATACTAGTGCAGCATGCAGCTGACAAAATTCCCCTTTCTCAGGGTGGATCCAGGAGTAATCTAACATTTACCCCCTTATCTCTATGAAGCTTCTCCTTCAATATTTATCTTCAGAAACATTTGTTTAAAAAGTCCTGAATTTATGGCATTTGTAGGTAAGTGGATGGAGCTAGAAAATAACATGCTAAGTAAAATAAGACAATCCTATAAAACCAAAGGCCAAATGTTTTCTCTAATATGAGAGTGCGAATTCACAATAGGGGGTGGGTAGGAAAAAATAAAAGTACTTTGCATTAGGCAGAGGAGAGTGAAGGGAGTGGAGGGAGTATGGCAGTACAAAGAATAGTAGAATGAATTGGACATTATTACCCTGTGTACATATATGATTACACAACCAGTGTGATCCTACTTCATGTACAACCAGAAGAATGAGAAGTTATGCTCCACTTATGTATGATGTGTCAGAAGGAATTCTAGGCGGGAGCCCAAGCCCAGATCTAGGACCACTTCCAGGGACCACTGCTGGAGCCTAGGCCTAGGTCAGGCCCAGGACTTCCCCCACCATTCCATGCCAGAGCCCCTTCCTACCCACCAGAGCCCAGGTCCAGGGCCAGGACCACCTCTGGGGACCCACGCAGGAACCCAGGTCTAGGTCAGTCCCAGGATCGCCCCTGTGGACATGCATGAGAGCCTAGACCCAGGACCACTCCTGTGCAGAGTGGAGGTCCACACTGTTGCTTCCTTCCCAAATCCATCTTGGGACACTGCAGCCATCTCCATAATCCTCCCCATGTAGTAGCCTCCACTTTGGGACAACAGACAGGGCCTGGAGGCAGTTGCCTGCCACAGCACTGCAGGCCACAGTGCTGCATCTCCGAAGAGTCAGCCTAAAGCCATTGTAAGTCCCACACTTTCAGCCCCATCTCTGAAAGTGAATCCATCTTGGGTCACTCCCACTGCTATCTTGAGTTACCTCCACTATCTTCAACATCATTTTTATTTGCAGTAGCATCCATCTGGGAATACCTGTGGGGGACTGGAAGTGAACACGAAGGTGAGGTACAGGTATATGTAGGGTCACTACAAGATTATAGGATAGAAATTGCAATACTTCAGATTTGCACTGCAAGAAAGGAAGACATATAATCAACATGAAAAAACAAGGGAAGAAAGTGCCCCAAATAGATAAAGATATTGCAATAATAGAATCCATTGACAGCACAGTTGATGAAAGGTCAGAGAAAGAATTCAGAATGTACATAATTAAAATAATGTGCAAATTTAAGAATAACTTAAGTGAGCAAATACAGGCAAAAATTTATCACTACAACAAAGACATAAGAGAGCAAATAAAGGCAATCATTGATCATACCAACAAAGAGATAAGAGACCAAATATGGGCTACAAAAGATTACATCAAGAAAGAGATAGAGATTCTAAAAACAAACAGAAATCCTTAAAATGAAGGAAACAATACACCAAATAAAAAAACGAGACTAGACTAGATCACTTGGAAGACAGAACCTCAGATAATGAAGACAAAATATACAATCTTGAAAATAAAGTTGACCACATAGTGAAGATGGTAAGAAACCATGAACAGAACATCCAAGAAATATGGGAGAGCATCAAAAGGCCAAATCTAAGATTTATCAGGATAGAAGAAGGCACAGAGTTTCAAACCAAAAGAATGCACAATTTCTTCAATGAAATATCAGAAAATTTCCCAAACATGAAGAATAAATTGGCAAATCAAATACAAGAGGCTTACAGGACACCAAATGTACAAAATTACAACAGATCTACACCAAGGCACATCATGATGAAAATGCCTACCATACAGAATATGCATAAGCATTTTGAAAGCCACAAGAGAAAAGTTCAAGAATACATACAAGGAGAGATCAATTCGAATCTCAGCAGATTTTTCAATCCAGACCCTCAAAGCCAGGATATCATGGGACAACATATACCAAGCTCTGAAAGAAAATGGATGCCAACCAAGAATTTTATATCCTGCAAACTTAACCTTCAGATTTGATGACAGAATAAAAACCTTCCATTATAAACAAAAGTTAAAAGAAAATTTACAGTGAGAAAGCCTGTACTACAGAGCATTCTCAGCAAAATATTCCATGAGGAGGAAATGATAATCTACAACAAAAATCTTCAAAGAGAGGAACTAAACTAAGGGAAAGGCTGATCAAAGGAGAAACCAAGTCAAGTCAAACAAAAAATAAACCAAAATGACTGGAATTACAAATCATACATAAATAATGTGAATGGTGTGGATGTGAATGGCCTATACTCATTAATTAAAAGGCACATACTGACAGATTGGATTTAAAAAACAACAACAATATGTTCCCTTCAAGAGACTCATCTCACACGAAAAAACATCCATAGACTGAAGGTAAAAGGATGGAAAAAAATGAATCACTCACATGGACCACGTTAACAAGCAAGAGTTTCCATCCTCATATCAGATAAAGTTGACTTCAAACCAAAGTTAGTCAGAAAGGATAAAGAAAGACATTTCATAATGATTAAGGGAAACATATATCAACAAGACATAAGAATTGTAAATATCCATGCCTCAAACAATGGGGCATCTATGTATATCAAACAAACCCTTCTTAACTACAAGACCAAATAGACCACAACACAATAATACTTGATGACTTTAACACACCTCTCTCACCATTGGATAGATCTTCCAAACAAAAACTAAACAAAGAAACTATAGAACTCAATAAAACAATCAATAATTTTGTATTTAACAGACATATATAGAATATTCCATCCATCAACAAGCAGCACATGGATCCTTCTCCAAAATAGACCATATGTTATGCCACAAATCAACTCTTAGCAAATACAAAAATAGAGATTCTACCTTGCATTCTATCTGACCTTAATGGAATAAAATTAGAAATCAATGATAAAATAAGAAATAGAAACTACTCCATACCTGGAGACTAAATAATATACTATTGAATAATCCATGGATAACAGAAGACATCAAGAAGAAGATTAAAAAAATTCTTAGAGGTAAATGAGAACTCTGATACAACATATCAAAACCTCTGGGACACTATGAAGGCAGGGCTAAGAAGAAAGTTCATTTCATTAAGCTCATTCATTAAAAGAAGAAAAAGCCAACAAATAAACAACTTGACACTACATCTCAAAGCCCTAGAAAAACAACAAAAGAACACCAAAAGAAGTAGAAAATAGAAAATAATTAAAATTAGGGCAGAAATCAATAAAAGTGAAACAAAAGAAACAATTCAAAAAATTGACAAAACAAAAAGTGGGTTCTTTGAAAAAAATAAATAAAATTTACAAACCTTTAGCCACCCTAAGGAAAAGGAAGAGAGAGAAAATTCAAATTACAAAAATTCATGATGAAAAAGGAAATATCATGACAGACACTATTGAAATACAGAGGATAATTAGAAACTATTTTGAAAATTTATACTCCAGTAAAATAGAAAACCCCAAGGATGCCAACAAATTTCTAGAAGCATCTGACTTACTCCAACTGAACCAAGAGGATATACACAACTTAAACAGATCAATTTCAAGCAAAGAAATAGAAGACACCATCAAAAGCCTACCAAAAAAGAAAAGCCCTGGATCAGACAGTTCTCAGTCAAATTTTACAAGACCTACAAAGAAGAATTAATACCAATACTCCTCAAATTATTCCATGAAATAGAAAATGAGGGAAGCATTCCAAACTCATTCTATGAGGCTAGTATCACCCTATCACTCATAGAATGTGTTTTTTGATACCAAAACCAAACAGACAAATCAAAGAAAGAAAATTTCAAATCAATATTCCTGATGAACATAGATACAAAAATTATCAATAAAATATTGGTATACAAAAACATATTAAAAAAAATAGTGGACCATGATCAAGTGGGTTTCCTTCCAGGCATGCAAGGTTGGTTCAACATACAGAAATTAATAAATGTAACCCATTACATCAAAAGAGTTAAAGATAAGAATCATATAATTAAGCTGGGCATGGTGGCACAAGCCTGTAATACCAGCACTTAGGGAGGCTGAGACAGGAGAATTGTGAGTTCAAAGCCAGCCTCAGCAACAGGGAGGTGCTAAGCAACTCAGTGAGACCCTGTCTCTACATAAAACACAAAAAGGACTGGAGATGTGACTCAGTGTTTGAGTGCCCCTGAATTCAACCTCCAGTACCAAAAAAAAAAAAAAAAATTATATAATTATATCAATGCAGAGAAAGCATTTGACAAAATACAGCACCCTTTCATGTTCAAAACACTAGAAAAACTAGGAATAGTAGGAACATACCTCAACATTGTAAAAGCTATCTATGCTAAACCCAAGGCCAACATCATCCTAAATGAAAAAAAATTGGAAGCATTCCCTCCAGGAACTGGAACAAGATAGGTATGACTGATGTAACCACTGCTATTCAACATAGTCCTTGAAACTTGCCAGAGCAATAAGATGAAAGAAATTAAAGGGATATGAATAGGAAATAAAGAACTCAAACTATCACTATTTGCCAATGACATGATTCTATATGTAGAAGATCCAAAAAATTCCACCAGAAAACTTTTAGAACTAATAAATAAATTCAGCAAAGTAGCAGAATATGAAATCAATACCCATAAATCAGATACATTTCTATATACACATGATGAATCCACTGCAAAAGAAATTAGGAAAACTACCCCATTCATAATAGCCTCAAAGATAAAATACTTGGGAATCAACTTAACAAAAGAGGTGAAAGACCTCTACAATGAAAACTACAGGACATTTAAGAAAGAAATTGAAGAAGATATTACAAGATGTAAAGATCTCCCATGCTCTTGAATAGGCAGAATTAATATTGTCAAAATGGCCATATCACCCAAAGCACTATGCAGATTCAATGCAATTTCAATTAAAATACCAATGTCATTCCTTACAGAAATAGAAAAAGCAATCATGAAATTCATTTGGAAAAATAAGAGACCCAGAATAGTCAAAGCAATTCTTAGCAAGAACAGTGAAGCAGGAGGCACCACAATACCAGATCTTAAACTATACTACAAAGCTATAGTAACAAAAACGTCATGGTATTAGCACCAAAATAAACATGTAGACCAATGGTACAAAATAGAAGACACAGACACAAACCCACATAAATATAGTTGTCTTATACTAGACAAAGGAACCAAAAACATACATGGGAGAAAAAATAGCCTCTTCAACAAATGGTACTGGGAAAACTGGAAATCCATATGCAGCAAACTAAAACTAAGCCCCTGTCTCTCACTATGCACAAAACTCAACTCAAAGTGGATCAAGCACCTAGGAATTAGACAAGAGACCCTATGCCTAATAGAAGAAAAAATAGGTCCAAATCTTCATCATGTCAGCTTAGGACCTTACTTCCTTAACAAGACTCCTAAAATGTAAGAAATAAAATCAAGAATCAATAATTGGAATGGGTGCAAACTAAAAAGCTTCTTATCAGCAAAATAAACAATCCATGAAGTGAACAGAGAGCCAACATTCTGGGAACAAATTTTTCCACACTCATATCAGATAGAGCACTAATCTCCAGGATATATAAAGATCTAAAAAATCCTAACACTAAGAAAACAAACAACACAATCAATAAATGGGCTAAGGAGTTGAATGGACAATTCTCAGATGATATACAATCAACCAACAAATATATGAAAGAATGTTCAACATGTCTAGTAAGAGAAATGCAAATCAAAACTACTCTATGATTTCATCTCAGACCAGTCAGAATGGCAGTTATCAAAAATACAAACAACAATAAGTGTTGGCAAGTGTGTTTGGGAAAAGGCACATCCATACATTGCTGGTGGCATTGCAAATTGGTACAACCAATCTGGAAAGCAGTATGGAGATTCCTTAGAAAACTTGGAATGGAACCACCATTTGACCCAGCTATTCCACTCCTCAGTCTATACCCAAAGGACTGAAAAACAGCATAGTACAGTGACACAGCCACATCAATGTTTATAGCAGCTCAATTCACAATAGCTAAACTGTGGAACCAACCTAGATGCCCTTCAATAGATAAATGAATAAAGAAACTATGGTATATATACACAATGGAATATTAGTCAGCATTAAAAGAGAACAAAATTATGGTGTTTTCAGGTAAATGGATGGGGTTAGAGAATATCATGCTAAGTAAAGTAAGCCAATCCCAAAAAACCAAAAGGCTGAATATTCTCTCTGATAAGTGCATGCTGATCCATAATGAGGGAAGGGGCATGAAAGAATGAAGGAATTTTTTCAAAAAAGGAAGGAGGGGAGGGGATGGGACATGAGGGCAGGAAAAATGGTAGAATGACATGGACATCATTGCCCTAGATACATGTATGTCTGCACATACAGTGAGGCTCTACATTGTGTACAACCAGAGAAATGAAAAGTTGTGCTCCATTGTGTACAATGAATCAAAACACATTCTGCTGTCATATGTACTTAATTAGAATAAATAAATTAAATGAATTCTAATGTCATGTATAACTAATACAACAAATAAAAAAATGCATATATAAAAAAGTCCTGAATTCATCTTTCTCTCTGAATACTTAATGTACCTGTCATATAAGATTTCATTTGGCAGATTATCTGCACTATATCCCTGTAATGTTCAATAAAATCATTTGTCTTTTCTCCACTACTAGAGTGTAATTTGGAGGCAAAAATGATTATGTTTTTCTGATGCTTTCGCATAAATGCTTCCAAGTGAAGAATCCTCAAGCAAGTGCCACTCATACACAAGGATATATCCAGGTCTTAGGAAAAACTCATATGTATGTGTCTCTGTTGTTGATCACAAGGAGCCAATGAGACTTTTTTTTTCCATTCTTGCAACCTTATATATAGTAATAATTCAAAGTTGCTTCCCAAGGATAAAAAAAAATGTTTTCTAAGAAACCAACAAACTTTCATTTACTTTTATGGCTCCTCATCCAGCAAATTCTTTTTCTTCTAATTCATTTTACTTCTGTTTTTCTTTTTCCTTCACATTTGTGCTTAGTGACTATTGCAAGTGGTGTTCCCTGGAACCCAGATGTCAAAAACAGAGTTTGGGTTTCAAGATGTCTGCTACAGATCAACACTTAGGGGAGAAAGGAAGTCAAGGAAGCTTCATCCACCCATCAGGAAGCCACAGAGTAAATATTGTCCACTGGAGGTTAAACCCCATGAGTGAACAGGCCAGGCCTTTGTATCTATGACTTGCTCAGATTCAGACAGCAGGCTGCACTAGAAAAGTTTATGAACTCAGTGTGGAAGGCTCCAAAGGAGAAGATAGTTGAGCCATCTGCTGATTGCTCCCTGCAGCTGGCAGCAAAGTCTTCCTTGAGATTTTGAATGCTACATTTCCCTGTGGTCCACTGTGGCATGAACCCCACCTGGAACTCACACACAGTGCTATTTCTGTCTTACAATTGAGGTATGCACTGCATGGAACCAGGTGCTCAACAATCTACTGATGCTCATACTTTCTCTCTTCAGTAGATAATTTTCCAAAATACAGAGCAGCTGCCTCCATGTTCATAATCAATGTGTAAATCTTAACCTATGAGGAACTGACCAGAAAATAAAGGCATGTCCAATTAAGAGTCCTCTCTCTCCATTTCTCCAGAATAAACTTCAAAACTGAATAATAAATAAATAAACTTAAATAAACTTCAAAATAGATGCCAGGGCAATTTGCTGGAGAAAATTCCTATCAAGGATAAAGAAGAGAGGGAGCAGGATGGAAAGGCTTAGTTCACAATGTGGATCTGATGCCCATGAAAGAAGAGAGGAAAAGGAAGGAGGTTAGGAAGGATAAGTCTCAGAGTACAGCTCTGAGAAAGTCTTAGCCAGGCCAATGAAAAATACTGGAAGAGAGACTGCCCATTTAAGAGTGTCCTGCTTTGGTCAGGGAAAACCTGCTTCTAGTTCTCTCACTGTTTTCAGTAATAGGATGGAGATAGCCCCAGGAGAGTGGATACACTGAATGCTGCTGTGGATCCAGAAGATGCAGCAGCCAGATGACCTCAGCTAATGAGGACTCTCTTCTGATGGAAGATTTGAATGGAACATACTTGGAACTGCTACCCTCTGCTCATCTTGTAGCACTGAAATCTCAAGAATAGGCTCATACTGTCTATGATAAGACTCCTATTAAAAAAAAATACCATAGGCTGACTGGCTATAAATCAATCAGTTTTGGAGGCTATATTATCCAGGATCAAGGTGACTGTAGACTCACCATCTGGTGGGGACTTGCTTTTTAGTATACACATCTCCATCTTTTCATTGCATCTTCATGTAACAAAGATCAGAGAGAGAGAAAAAATTCTTTGTTTTGTCTTTGTAAGAGCGCCAATCCCAATCATGAGATTTCCACCCTCATAATATAGTTACTTCTCAAAGACCTTACCTTCTAATATCATCACATTGAGGCTAAGATTTCAATGAATGTATTTTGAGGAGACACATTAAGTTCATTATAATAGTGAATTTTAAGAGACACTTAAGTAGGTTAATTTCTTTCCATACTGGTTTTATTCATGATAGAGTCTCCAAACAAACTTGAAATTGACACTGGATGCAACTGAAACTTAATTAAACAGACAAAAAAGAAATAGCATGTAGGCCACTGGAAGTATCTTAAGGATCTTTAACAACTCTGACTTTAGTGAGAATTCAACTGTATAAAATTATATCTATATTTAATAAATACTGACCATTGGCTAGATGTTCTGCTAAATCAGCAGAATCAAGTTAAATGAGACAAAATCTTAAAAGGTTGGTGGGGTTTAACATCCTGTGCAAAAGGATAATATTTTTGCTGATTTTTGTGCTTCCAGTCATTTCTCTATTTTTATTCGATGTTACTATTTTTTAGTTTTACATTTGATTTGTTCTTTTTAGATATACATGACAGTAGAATGTATTTTGGCATGTTGTACATACATGGAGTATAACTTATTCTATTTAGGACCATTTTTGTTTTTAGTTCTTATCAAAGCAATATCCATAATCAAGAAAATGAGATGATGTATAACATTTGTGATAAAAAAGCTACCATCTTCTGCCTCCACTTCCTCCTAGAGAGGATTGTTTCTAACTTTCTTTATCTGAATTGACTATTTCTATACATTTCGATTGTGCTTTTCAAGTGTCTCGTTTATATCTCAAATACTGTGCTTCTACAAATGCGTCTCAAACATTATCTAGACGTTATCTTTCTATATTTTGTTATGTTGAAATCCTCTTAAATGTCACCAATCTGTTAATAAAGAAACCTTAAATTTACTGAAAATTAGTGTAGTAAGGAGGATTGCCAGCATGACAATAGTTTTAGAACTTGTCTCAGAAGAGGAAAGGTCAGAAAGGTTATTGGTTCTTGGAATCTACACACTTGTGGTTTAAGTAATTGAGATTGGGCATTAGTAGCTCTAGCATAAGAAGGTTTTTCATTTGTTTGTTTTTATTTTGGTACCAGGGATTGAACCCAGGGCACTTAACCACTTGAGCCACATCCCCAGAAGCTTTTTGTGTGTGCGTGTTTTGTTTGTTTGTTTGTTTTTAAAGAGAGGATCTCACTAAGTTGCTGAGACTGGCTTTGAACTCACTCTTCTCCTGCCTCAGCCTCCCTGCTGGGATTACAGGTGTGTACCACCACACCTGGGAAGAAGAGGTCTTAAAATGAGCCAGAGTAAGAAACTGTTTGATAAGGGAGACATTTTCTGAGGCGAGCCAATGTTATGATTTAGATACATGTATCCCCCAAAAGTTCATGTGATACACTAAGAAAACAATGCAAGATGGTTTAAAGGTGAAATGATTGGGTTATAAGAACCTTAACCTAATAAACACATTGATCCTCTGATTAATTAACTAGATGGTAACTGTAAGCAGGTAGGATGTGTCTGGAGGAGATATGTCACTGGGGGTGTTCCTTTGTGGTTTATATTTTGTCCCTGGTGAGCAGAGCTCTTTCTGTCTGCTTCATGGTGGCCATGTCCTGAGCTGATTTTGGGTTATCATGCCCTTCCACCATAATGTTCTTCTGCCTCACTTTGGGCCCAGAGCTATGGAGTCAGCCATCTATGGATGGAGACCACTGAAACCATGAGTCAAATAAACTTTTCCTCCTCTACATTGTTCTTGTCAGGTCTTTTGGTCACTGAAACAAAAAAGCTGACTAAAACAGCCAATAAGCCAATTTTTATGTCAGGATAATTGATCGGGTATAATTTCCTAAGGGCAACAATGAAGTTACTTATTGGCGAATAATATTTTCTTTCTCAAGAACAGTTTCTCTTATAAAACAACCAAGTCATGTTGACAGAGCATTTTTTTTTGTCCTAATAATTAGGTGACATTGATACAGGTGCTTGCAGTTCTCAACTTCATGGAGATTTAACTTATATACTCTTAGTACTACCTTCTTTCCACACCTCTTCTCAATCACCACCTCCCTGTTTTTAATCATTCTATAGTTATTTTTGATAATTCTAAGTAGCTTTCATCACTCTGCCTCTCTCATTCTATCAAATTTAGCCTTTGATTCTCACTTTGTAAGATAAATTATTAAGACTGCTACTTTTCCTATTTTTTTTCTTACTTCCTTTCTACCATTTTCCATCTGCTGGGCTGTGTGCCAAGATTTAAAGCATTTGCACTATGCTTTTAACTATAATTACAATTTCTGAGCTGTCACGAAAGATTAAGTTACTAATTTGAAAATACCAAATTGTGTTTATATGAGTACCTATGAATAATAAATGTATATAATCACCGCTTTGTGTAAGGCACACATTTGAATTCTGTGTGCGTGTTAGTTGATTTCATCTTATCAGAGACACCATTATTAACTCAGTTTTACATATGAGGAAACCGGGGCACTGAGATGGTTAATGTCTTGTTTCCCATGTTGTGAAATGCCAGGCCTTCCTTCTCTACCATAGAAGTGACTCTCTTATTCTGCCACACTTCTCCATTTGTCCAATGCATACAGCTCTTCTAACTCAGGGCCATTTTAGAGGTTGTTCTCTGTGTTTTGAACTTCTCACCCCAACTCTTCACATGGACAATTCCTATTTATCATGCAGCTGCCAGCTAATATCTATTCCTCAGTGGGATCTTTCCTGACCACTACATATCAGAAAGTTCTTCAGCTTTCCTCTCTCATATTGTCCATTATGTTCTTTCCCAGAGATTAGCACCATTTGCGATATAACATCCTTCTTGTGTATATCAATATAATACTTCTTATTCCTTCATGACAATGAGATACATGATGTTTTGTGCAGCACAGTGTGCTATAAGCCTAGAATCTGCTCAGAACCTAGAAGGAAACTAACTTCTCTTTGTGTAATGGACTGTAGAGGTTGATAAACATGAGTTCATTTTCTGATTAAATACGAGGTTTTTGTTATGAAAATTCTATCAACCATTCAGTATTAAATTGTGGGATGAATTTGCATTAAATCTAAGATCTATAATGGAAATTAAATTTGAATACATCTAGGCTCATTTTTCTGAAATTTGACTCATATAAGTATAAATACAAATAAATGAATAATCTCCTGGGTCTGAGGACATAAGAAGGGTAGTAACACTTTCACAATTTTTGGAGTGTTATTATGCTTTTACAATGTGTATTATTCCATTTATTCCTCCAGTGACATTGTGATATCAACAAGTACCTTTCTCAAGGCAACATGAACTACACAAAGCAGGAGAGAAACTGTGTTTCTTCTTTGAGTTCAGTGTCTTATTCAGCCTTTCCTGTCTCCTCTTTTTCCAGTGTGAATTCCAAAGCAGCATTCCCAAAGGACTGTTTTCACTTTATTGATTGGACTGTTCTTGCTTGATCATCAGTCATTTTGACTTGCCTGCAGCATTCAAAGCATTCTCATTTCAGCAGCAGTAATTTTGATCCTTTAGTCAGGTATTTGATAAAGAATAAATATTCAGACAACATAGTGTTGAGTGAAAAACCAAATTCCTTCTAGGGGATGGAGCCAACTTCTGGAAGAATCTTCATGGATGAGGGATTAAAGTCTTAACATTGTAGAAGGAAGCTGAGGTGAGAGAGAGATTGAGCTTCAAGTTTTTTCATTTCATGGTACACTTTCATGCAGGAGCGTTGACACAAGTGTACACTTTCAGGAAGCTACCAGAGTAGCTGATTACTGTCTGTTAAAGTTTTTAGAATAGCCATTCATTCATTCATTCATTCATCCATTCATGTATTCATTCATTGGTGCATTCTATAAAAAGCTCTGTGGATACGCTTTTACTTCTTAAGAGATTCAAACTCATTGAAGCTACCTTTGCATTTTTAATTTTACCTCATACTGCATATGAGGTTGTGTCAGACAACTGAAGTTTTGCTGTACTTCCTGGCTGATGTTAGGCTTGGACTATAAGGACTAGTAGTAAGAAACTTTGGGATTCTGTCTGTCTGAAGTCACATTTTCTAGTAAAGTCTGAGGTGGGAAATTGAATAAAAAACAATTCCAGAAATAAATAATTCATAAGTCTCAAACTGTCACTGTTCTGAGTAGCATGATGTAGTCTAACACCTACTTCATCCCACTTGGGGTGTGAGCCATCCCTTTGTCTGGCACATTTGCTCTGTCTACATCACCCACCCAGTAGTCACTTGGTAGCCAGCATAATTATCAGATCAACGGTGGAAGTATCTTAGTGCTTGTTCTCAAGTAACCCTCATTCTACTATACAGTGATCTCAAAGCACAAGGGTAGGGAGGCTGGCAATTTAGACATTCCATGGAGAAGCCATAAGGTACCTCACATAAGTGAAAAGGTGAAATCTTTCAGTTTAAGGATAGGAAAAAAAATCACATGAGCCAGATTTATTAACTGAACTTTATCATAGGTAAGAATATATATGAAATAGCACAGTATATGTAGAGTTTGATCCTATCTATAGCTTCAGGCAGCAATTGATGGGGTCTTGCAATGTATCCCATGTGGATTGGGGAGGCTGCTATATAAATGTTTTCTTGTGGAAGTGCTAAGCAACTCAGTGAGACTCTGTCTCTAAATAAAACACAAAATAGTACTAGGGATGTGGCTCAGTGTTTGAGTACCCCTCAGTTCAATCTCTGGTGCAAAAAAAAAAAAAATGTGAACAATCCACTTATTTTTCTAAAACATCAATCATGACAAATGACTTAGCACTATAATTATAAACCTGATAAGTTTTAGCTAAATTTAGGATAATCATTTTCATTCACATTTGAATGACAATGAGTCACATAGGTGTCAATGCATTCTAATACAAATTGCCCTCTATAATTAGTTCAGATTGACATATCCTTTTCCTTTCTTACACGTCTTTCCTACAGATTTTCTAGTATACTTAAGCAGATTATTATACATGGAGAAGAGTTTGGGAGTTCTAGAGAAATGTAAACCACACATTGCAGAAAGTTGAGGAAGGAAATGGCACAATTTAAGAATGTACAGTTATCCTCAAACACTAGAGCACAGATTTCATTTGGTTAAATTGTGACAGATTAGGTTAAGAAATAAAGGCAAAGACCAGATTATGAAAGAATTATGAAGATATCCTAAATGAAGAAAAGTTGAAAACATTCCCTCTAAAAACTGAAACAAGACAAGGATGCTTTCTTTCACCACTTCTATTCAACATAGTCCTAGAAACTCTAGCCAGAGAAATTAGACAGAAGAAAGAAATTAAAGGGATATAAATAGGAAAAGAAGAACTCACTATTTGCTGATGACATGATTATATATCTATAATACATAAAAAAAACTCCACCAGAAAACTTCTAGAACTCAAAAATGAATTTAGCAAAGTAGCAGGATATAAAATTAACACCCACAAATCAATTGTGTTCCTATACATCAGTGATAAATCAACTAAAAGAGAAATTAGGAAAACTCTCCCATTCACAATAGCCTCAATAAAATAAATAAAATATTGGGAGTCAATCTAACAAAAAAGATGAAAGATTTCTACAATAAAAACTATAGGATGCTAAAAAAAGAAATTGAAGAAGACCTTAAAAGATTGAAAAATCTCTCATGTTCTTGTATAGAGAGAATTAATATTGTAACAACGGCCATGCTGCCAAAAGCGCTATATAGATTTAACGCAATTCCTGTTAAGGTTCTGATGACGTTCTTCATAGAAGTAGAAAAAGCAGTCATGAAATTAATTTAGAAAAATAAGAGACCCAGAATAACCAAAGCAATCCTCAGCAAGAGAAGTGAAGCAGGAAGCCTCACAGTACCAGACCTTAAATTATATTATAGAGCTTTAATAACAACAATGGCATGGTATTGTTACCAAAACAGACATTAGGACCAGTGGTACAGAATAGAAGGCATAGGGACAAACCCACGTACATACAGCTATCTTATACTAGACAAAGGCACCATAACTATACACTGGAGAAAAAAAATAGCCTCTTCAACAAATGGTGCTGGGAAAACTGGAAGTCCATATGTAATGAAAGGAAATTTCATATTACATATGAAATCTCTCACCCTTCACAAAACTCAGCTCTCTAAGTGGATGGAGGACCTAAGCATTAGATCAGAGACTCTGAGCCTACTAGAAGAAAAAGTAGGCCCAATCTTTATCATGTTGGCTTTGGAACAAAATTCCTCACCCAAACTCCTAAAGAGAAAGAAATAAAATCAGGAACCAATAAATGGAATGGATTCAAACTAAAAAGGTTCTTCTCAGCAAAGGAAATAATCAAGAACATGAAAAGAGAGCCTACAGAATGGGAGAAAATCTTTGCCACTTACACCTCAGATACAGCATTAATCTCCAGCATATATAGAGAACTCAGAAAACATAACACCAAATAAACAAATAACTCAATCAATAAATGGGCTAAGAAACTGAACACACTTCACAGAAAAAATATGAATGGTGTATTTGAAAAAATGTTCACCACCAGCAATTAGAGAAATAAAAATTAAGGATACACCATGTTTTTATCTCACTCCAGTCAGAATGGCAATTATCAAGAATACCAGCAATAATAAATATTATTATTACTGGTGAGGATGTAAGGGGGGAAGTACACTAATACAACGCTGGTGGGACTGCAAATTGGTGCAACTACTATGGAAAGCAGTATGGAGATTCCTCAGAAAACTTGGAATGGAAGCTCCATTTGACCCAATTAACCCACTCCTTGGCATACACCTAAGGACTTAAAATCAGCGTACTACAGTGATGTGGCCACATCAATGTTCATAGCAGCTCAATTCACAATAGCTAAGCTATGGAACTAACCTAGGTACTTTTTAATAGATGAATGGATTTTAAAATGTGGTACATATACACTATGGAATATTATTCAGCCATAAGAATGAAATGATGGCATTTGCCAGTAAATGGATGGAACTGGAGGCTATCATGCCAAGTGAAATAAGTCAATCCCAAAGAATCAAAGGCTGAATGTTCTCCCTGATATGCAGATGCTGATTCAAAATAGGTCGCAGGGAGTGGCAGTTCACTGAATTGGACAGGAGGAATGGGGAGAAGAGAGGAGAGATGGGAATGGGAATGACAGTAGAATAAATTGGACATAACTTTCCTGTGTTCATATATGAATACATGACCAGTCTAACTCCATATTATGCACAACCACAGAATTGGAAGTTATACTCTACATATGTATGATATGTCAAAATACATTATACTGTCATGTATAATAAAAAGAACAAATTTAGAAAAGAAAAAATGGACATGATTTTATGTGTTCATTAATAAATGGAACAAAAATGTAAAAAAAACAGTTTGATCATTATTTTAGGGACAATGTGTCTCTGCTAGTTTCCTTGGGCTGCCATAACAAATGATCAAAAACTGGATAGCTTAAAACAACAATAATTTATTCTTTGATAACTCTGGAGGCAAAGTCTGAAATCAATGTGTAAACAGGACTGTACTCCCTCTGGAGACTGTAGAGAGAATTGAAAGAATCCTATCCTTGCCTCTTTTAGCTTCTAGTGTCTGCTGGCAATCTTTGTCTGTGACCCCATATCTCTCTGTTCTGATTTCACACCATCTTTCTTGTGATTGTGTTTCTCTCTGCCTGTCTCTCTTATAAAGATATCTGTGCTAATATTTAGGATCCACACAGAAAATACAGCACAATCTCATTTCAGGATTCTTAAATTAATTATTTCTGCAAACACTCCTTTTCCAAATTGGGTAACATTCACAGGTAGTGAGAATGATGATGTGGACATAACTTTGGGAGCCATTATCAGCCTATCATAATGGTAATGTATAAAATTGTTTACATCAAGAGATCAAGAGGATAAAATTTATATTTTAGAGAAAATAAGAGTTCTATAGTTTTACAGAATATGGATTAGAAAAAGCTAATTTAAAAAAAAGAAAAAAACTTATTAAAGCCTGCTCAATATTTCAAATAATCAATGGTGAGGAATTATTTAAAGGCATTGATAATAGGAAAGAAAAGATGTGGCCAAAGATGATTGATAGAATTGAAGGGAAGATTAGATGTGTGTATGAGAAAGATCTATGAGCCTCTGAGGATTTCTGAGGTTCTAGACTTTGCATTCAGGTAGGTCATAGATGAAGAAAGAAGTTCTATTTCCACAGAGATGCAGGAGGTATATCATACCAGCATGATTTTAATAGATCTCTCCAGAAGATGGCTCTCATAGCTTTGCTTTGCTTCCTATTTCCATCCTAGTTGGAAAAAACAGTTGCAAATATGACAAATTGACATATGTCTCAAATGTCTCCCTATAGACTGATACATCCACGTCCTGTGACCCTGGGCACCAGAGTATTGCATTAAAATGCCAGAATTCTACATTAAATGATGGAAGGAGGTGTAATATAAGTTATAGTGACAGCTGTATTGATCCTTGGCAACCCATTTGTCATTCCTGGTTGTCTTGAATTGGGGTGTGATGGTAAGATAATCAAGTAGACACACTCAAGTGGTTTTGAACCCCCAATGTCATCTAAAGATGTTTCCTAAAAAGACATATCCCATTATGGCAATATCAAAAGATATATATTTGGAGGAGAGTTTGAAGGAGATAAAACAAAACTAAACTAAAGGTGCCTGATTCCCAACCAACTGAAGGAAAAGATGTAAGGATTAATTGGATGAATATTCAAATATCACCCTATATTGCTAGTAATGCTGTGTGTGAGAACATGATTTATGTGTGAGTAAATAATCAGATTTCCTAACATTCTCCTAAAGTTAATTTCTTGGGACAACCCCAAGAACATGTGGATCTTAAAGTGAACACATTGGGTTCTCTTGGGAACACTCATAGTAGGTGTTTTTCCTCAACTAATTAATGAGCTTTTGCTTTGAAATTTCAGAACATGCAGAACATGTGGATCTTCCATAGGACTTTTCCATGGAGCACTTTGCTTGTTCATAGAGAGATAGAAATACCTAGGGGGAGACTTTGATCAATGGCTGTCAAGGGGAGGAAATACAAACTCAGCTTCTTTGGATCCAGAAAACCCATGAGGTAAAATTCACAGTACTTAGTTCCCTTATGGGGTCAAGTGAGTCATCCTTTTGAGGACTCCTACTCCTGCTTAATCTCCTGTTTCTGTCCTGTTTCTCTATTCTCTTTCTGACTCCCTCACTCCACCCCAGGAGGACAATCTACTCAAATAGCTTGTGCATACATGCCTGTCTCAAGATTTTCCTCTGAGGAGCCCAATCCAGAACTCTGGGACAGATGCAATTACTCAGAATTCTGCTTTTCTTTGGCACCTGTAAGCAGCTCTACAATTCCAAACCCTTCCAGATGTCATTTCTAAACTGGCAAGATCTCCTCCCTTTCAAGTTGAGTGCATTCTCTTTTGGAAATTATGAGAACATCACAGATGGCCTTATGATATAAATAATTAGTGATGAAGACAATTATTGCTCATCTGTGGTGAATCAAACTTCTTTTTATTTAGTCAGCAACAAGCAGGACCTAGTCATCATATTCCCTTTGAGTCTGCAGGGCCACACAGTTTAGAAGGTTGTTCTTTATTTTTGCCTCATGGGGTCATGTGCTAAATATTTCTCTGAAATGTCAGAATTCATACACTCTCAGACTATCAGTTTCTATGTTAATATTTTTCTTGGCAGTTGGTTACAAGCTCTGCCACCAAAATTATAGGCTTTATTTATCACAGCTTCACTTTCCAGTGCCTTTCTTAATATCCCTCATAAAAAGAAATTGCTCCTCTGATGATTTAAATAAGATACCCCAAAAGGCAAATGAGTCCTTCCACTTCCTCTTTAGCTGTGAGGCAGATGACTTCTTATTGTTTTAATTCAGTTTTATGAAATGCACAATTTCATCATCCTCTCTGACCTTGATTGATTCAAGGTGGGATGATTATCCTTTGTAACTCCATGATAATTTGGCCCCAGAGGTACATCTATAAAGGTGTTCTTATATGGGATGATCAATGGAGAAATATTGGACCAGAAGTTGAAAAGTCCCAGCTATTTTTCTATATCTGCCTTGACTTGTTTAACTCCAAGACTGAATTTATAAAATTCAACTGTTTAATCAGGTATCAAAGTACTATGGCATGACTTTCAAACTCTATTTTAGGTCCAAAATTCTACGACCCTGGGAGTTTTAAATAGGCCTGATTAGAACAAATTCATATCTGCCTTTGAAAAATATTACCAATTAGTATTGATATTGCTGGTTTTCAAAGTGTGATCCTTAAATCAGCACTATTAGACTCAGTTGAGACCTTGTTAGAAGTATAAATTATTGTCCCCATCCCAATTTATTGAGTCAGAAACTGGGAATGGGCTCATTAATTTGATGCCTGCTGAAGTTTGATACCCATTGATTCACAAAGCACAAGTAAAATGACATCATCATGGTAACAAGGACTGAATAATTTAACCAAATAAGATACAATAGGCCTCAAGATTATTAAGTGTGGTTTCCCAACAGCTACCCAAGAGATTTTGATTCAAAGGTCTGGGGGAGCTTCTAAGAATCTACATTTTAAACATCCAAGATTTCAAGGACCAACTTTAAACAATATTTGAAAGGCAGTGATCAAGCTACTGTTCTGTCTTCCCACATGTGGCATGGAATGGCAGCTCCAGAGCTAATTGATGGAGGAAGAAAATAGAGAATGGGTGTGGTGAGAGAGATAAACTGAACAAATATTTATTGTCAGCACCCCTCCTGTGAGACTGAGAAATCAAGAACAAGATCAGTGTCCTTACTTGTTGCATGGTTATTTCTATGATATAAATCCCACTGGCACAAGTCATAAGTAGTCCTTGAGAACAAATATAATGGATTTTTTTATGTATCTTGCATAAGTGGCCAGATGGGGCAAAACAGTGCTACGACCTCTTATTCATTATGGAACAAAGGAAAGTCCCTTGGGTTCATTTACAAAAAGTAAACAAAACAAAACAAAACAAAAAACCTGCATCTCTAATCCTGCCATTATCTCACAAAGGAAGAAACCTTGCTTGGGAAAAGCTACTGGAAATACAGTAGATTTGCATTCCAAAAAAGATAAACTGTCTGCCTCATTGCTCCTACTCTACCTTTTAAAAGTACAAACATGAGAGTAGACTTGCAGAGAAGAGAACAATATGGGATTTGCCCAAGTTTTCTGAACTTATAGGATATGATAACTTTAAAACATGTTCACTGTTTTCCTTCCCTTCTTTGGAAATGTGAAGCCTAATGTTCTTCTCTGAATTCCTAGTCTTAGTATCTCATTCCTAGCTGACAGAATGTGTGGAAGTAATGGCTTATGACTGCAGACATTTGATCATAGAAGGTATTCAGCTTCTGTCTTGCTCTCTCTTACCCATTTTGGGGATGCCAGAAATGTAGTGAGAACATGTAAACAATCTGTGAGAAGGTTCATGTGGAGAAAAACTGAAGCCTCTAGCCAATAGCCCGACTCAACCTGCCAGCCATGTGAGTCAATTTTGAAGTGGGTTCTGCAGCTCCAGTCAAACCTTCAGATAACTAATACAAAGCATTCATATGTACCAATATTTATGTATTCTAAGAAAGGCAGTCAGTTGATTCTGGAAATGCTAGGAGCTTATGGTAAATTAGTTACAGATGCTCCTAATGGAAGGACACCATAATATATAGCAGTTGGATTTGGGCAGGAGTACAGGTAGGCCCTGGTCCTGCCAAACCATTGTTAGGCTATCAGAAGTCATTCTAAAAATCATGCTTATCTCTCAGTATTAGTCAGCTTTTTGTCTCTGTGACCAAAATGCTTGACCAAAAAAAGTTTATTTTGATCTCATGGTTTCAGAGGTCTCAGTCAATGGTCAGCTGACTTCATTGCTCTGGCCCTGAGGTGATACAGAAGGAACATCATGATAGAAGTGTGTGGCAAAGGAAAACTGACAACCAGAAACCAGAGATGGGGAAGGGGCAGGAAAAAGATAAACTTCCAGGGCATATCCCCACTGATCTACTTCCTCCAGCTAGATCCCACCTTCCAGTAGTCTATTCAGCTATTAAGGGTTTAATCAGCCAATACAGTTTTTGCCTAAAGGCCCTACTCCTGATCCTCACCACATTGGGGACCATGTTTTCACCATATGAGCTTTTGGAGGGACATTCCATCCAGATCTGTGTTAATCAGCTTTGCATAGCTATAACCAATGTACCTGATAAGAACAACTGAGAAAAGGAAAACTTTATTTTGACTCACAGTTTCAGAGGTTCAGCCAATGGTTTTCAACTCCATTGCTCTAGGCCTAAGGCAAGGCAGAACATCATGGCAGAAGTGGGTGGCAGAGGAGAGTGGCTCAGGACATGATAGGAGGCAGAAAGTGCAAAGCACAAAATATAAACCCCAAAGGTATGCCCCCAGTGACCTATTTTCTCCAACCACATCCTACCTGCCAATAGTTTCAACCCAGTATAGTAGTCCTTTCAAATTATTAATCCTATCAAACAGATTAATCCACTGATCAGGATACAGTTTTCATAATCTACTCATATCACCTGCATTGTCTCACACATGTGTAAATTATAACAACATCCAAATTATTATACACTCTACATATAGTATGCTCCAGACATAAGACAAACATTGTAAGACCCTGCCACATTGCTTTCAGAACTACTTCAGCTTACCATATGGTCTGAGGATAGGTAAGAAATCAGATAAAGCATTAATCTTTAGGATATATAAAGAATTCAAAAAACTTAACACAAAAAAACCCCAAATAACCCAATCAATAAATGGGCTAAGGCACTGAACACTTCACAGAAGAAGATATATAATTGATCAACAAATATATGAAAAAATGTTCAACTTCTCTAGCTATTAGAGAAATGCAAATCAAAATTACTCTTAAGATTTTATCTCACACAAGTCAGAATGGCAATCACCAAGAATACAGGCAACAATGTGTTGGTGAGGATGTGGGGGAAAAGGTACATTCATAAATTACTGGTGGGACCACAAATTGGTGCAACTATTATGGAAAACAGTATGGAGATTCCTCAGAACACTCAGAATGGAACAACCATTTGACCCAGCTATCCCACTCCTCAGTTTATACACAAAGGACTTAAAATCAGCCTACTATAATAATGCAGCCATATCAATGTTTATAACAGCTCAATTCATAATAGCTAAACTGTGGAACCAACCTAGGTGTCCTTCAATAGATGAATGGATAAAGAAATATGGTATATATATTCAATGGAATATTACTCAACTTTAAAGAAGTTGTTTCTCTCTTTGTTCACCATTAGAATCTGTAGACCTTTTTGAAAACCTACTGTTTATCTTGCACATAATAACTGAACACATCATTTCTGTTTATTGTGACAAAATTGTTGTTGTCTAAACAGGGAATATTTGGTTTAAGGCCATATATTCCTTTTTAATTGGGTGCTGTTACTATTGATCTCCCCCTTAAAGGCAAGACATTGGTGACCTTCAGGGACACTATAAGATTATATGGTAGAAATTGTAATAGCTTGGATCTGCATTGCTAGAAGGGAAGACACATGGAAAGTATGAAAAAATGGGGAAAAAAGTGCCCCAAACAAATCAAGATGATATAATATTAGAATCCATTGACAGCACAGTAGATGAAATGTCAGAGAAGGAGTTCAGAATGCACATAATTAAAATAATCTACAAATTAAACAATGGTATATGACAGCAAATACAGGCAACAATTGATCACTCCAACAAAAAGATAAGAGAGAAAATAAAGGTAGCAAAAGATTACTTCAAGAAAGAGATAGAGATTCTGAAAAAACAAAACAGAAATCCTTGAAATGAAAGAAACAATACACCAAATAAAAACTCAACAGAAAAAATCACCAACAGACTAGATCACTTGGAAGACAGAACCTCAAACAATAAAGACAAAATATACAATCTTGAAAATAAAGTTGACCACATAGTGAAGATGGTAAGAAACCATGAACAGAACATTCAAGAATTATGGAATAACATCAAAAGACCAAATCTAAGATTTATCGAGATAGAGGAAGGCACAGAGATACAAACTAAAGGAATGCAAAATATCTTCAATGAAATAATATCAGAAAATTTCCCAAACATGCAGAATGAATTGGAAAATCAAATATAAGAGGCTTACAGAATACCAAATGTACAAAATTACAACAGATCTACACCAAGGCACATCATGATGAAAATGCCTAGCATACAGAATATGCATAGCATTTTGAAAGCCACAAGAGAAAAATTCCAGAATACATTCAGAGAGAGATCAATTCGGATCTCAGCAGATTTTTCAACCCAGACCCTCAAAGCCAGGAGATCATGGACAACATATACCAAGCTCTGAAAGAAAATGGATGCCAATCAAGAATCTTATATCCAGCAAAATTAAGCTTCAGATTTGATGACAAAATAAAAACCTTCCATGATAAACAAAAGTTAAAAGAATTTACAGTGAAAAAGCCTGCACTACAGAGCATATTAAACAAAATATTCTATGAAGAGGAAATCATAACCAACAATGAAAATATGCAAAGAGAGGAACTACACTAAAGGAAAGCCCGATCAAAGGAGAAACCAAGTCAAGTTAAAAACCAAAAATAAACCCAAATAATCTGGAACACAGATCATATTTCAATGATAACCCTGAATGTGAATGGCCTAAAATCATCAATTAAGAAAAAAAAAAAAGATACAGACTGAGAGATTGAATTTTTTTGAAAAGGCCCAACAATATGCTGTCTTCAAGAGACTCATTTCACAGGAAAAGATATCCACAGACTGAAGGTGAAAGAATGGGAAAAAACATACCACTCACATTGACCACATAAACAAGCATGAGCTTCCATCCTCATATCAGATAAAGTGAACTTCAAACCAAAGTTAGTCAGAAGGGATAAAGTAGAACATTTCATACTGCTTAAGGGAATCATACATCAACAAAACATAAAAATAATAAATATTTGTGTCCCACACAATGGGACATCTATGTACATCAAACAAAGCTTTTTCAATTTGAAGAATCAAATAGACAACAAAACTATGATACTGGGTGATTTTAACACACGACTCTCACCACTGGATAGATTTTCCAACAAAAAATTAAGAAAAGAAATTATAGAACTCAATAATACAATCAATAGCTTAGACTTAAAAGACATATATAGAATATTCCATTCATCAACAAGCAAATACACTTTTTTTAGCAGCACATAAATTCTTCTCCAAAATAGATCATATGTTATGCCACACAACAACTTTTAGCAAAAACAACAAAATAGAGATACTACCTTGCATTTCATTAGACCATAATGGAATTAAATTAAAAATCAATGATAAAATAAAAAATAGAAGCTACTCCAACACCTGGAGACTAAATAAAACATTATTGAATGATGCATGGATTGCAGAACAAATCAAGGAGGAGATAAAAAAAATTCTTAGAGAATTTTAAGAACTCCAATAAAACATACCAAAATCTCTGGGACATTATGAAGACAGTGCTAAGAGGAAAGTGCTTTGCATTGAGCTCATTTATTAAAAGAAAAAAAAGTCAACAAATAAGTTACCTGACATTACATCTCAAAGCCCTAGAAAAAGAAGAATACATTAACACCAAACATAGTAGAACACAGGAAATAATTAAAATCAGGGAAGAAATCAATGAAATTGAAACAATTCAAAAAACTGGCAAAACAAAAAGCTGGTTCTTTGAAAAAATAAAATTGACAAACCCTTAGCCACCCTAATGAAAAGAAGGAGAGAGAAAACCCAAATTACTAAAATTCGTGATGAAAAAGGAAATATCATGACAGACACTATTGAAATACAGAGGATAATTAGAAACTATTTTGAAAATTTATACCCCAGTAAAACAGAAAACCCCAAAATTACTGACAAATTTTTAGCAACATATGACCTATCTAAACTGAATCAGGAAGACATACACAACAAACAGATCAACTTCAAGCAAGGAAATAGAAATCAAATGCCTACTAACCAAGAGAAGCCTGGGACCAGACAGTTTCTCAGCTGAGTTCTGCAAGACCTACAAAGAAGAATTAATGCCAATACTTTTCAAATTATCCCATGAAATAATTTGAGATGAAATAGAAAAGCAAGAAACCTTTCCAAACTCATTCTAAGAGGCTAGTATCACTCTGATACTAGACAAAGACATATCAAGGAAAGAAAATTTCAGACCAATATCCCTGATGAACATAGATGCAAAAATTCTCAATAAAATTTTGGCAAATTGCATAAAAAACATGTTAGAAAGATAGTGCACTATGATCAAGTGGGGTTTATCCCAGGGATGCAAGGTTGGTTCAACATATGCAAATCAGTAAATCTAATTCATCACATCAACAGACTTAAAGATAAAAATCATATAATCATTTCAATAGATGAAGCAAAAGCATTTGATAAAATACAGCACCCTTTCATGTTCAGAATACTAGAAAAACTAGGGATGGTAGAAATGTGCCTCAACATTGTAAAAGCTATCTATGCTAAACCCAAGGCCAACATTATTCTAAATAGAGAAAAATTGAAAGCATTCCCTCTAAGAAATGAGACAAGACAGGGATGCCCTCCTGCACCACTTCCATTCAACATAGGCCTTGAAATACTAGCCAGAGCAATTAGACAGAAAGAGAAATCAAAAGGATACAAATAGGAAAAGAAGAAGTCAAACTATCACTATTTGTCAATGACAAGATACTATACTTAGAGGATCCAAAAAACTTCACCAGAAAACTTTTAGAATTAATAAATGAATTCGACAAACTAACAGGATAGGAAATCAATATTTGTGAATGAAATTTATTTCTATACATCAGGGATAATTCCTCGGAAAGAGAAATTAGGAAAACTACCCCATTTACAATAGCCTCAAAAAAAAAAAAAAAAAAAACTTGAGAATCAATCTAACAAGAGAGGTGAGAGAACTACATAATAAAAACTAAAGAACTATAAGGAAATACATTAAAGAAGACCTTAGAAGAAGGGAAAGATCTCCCGTGTTCTTGGATAGGAAGAATTAATATTGTCAAAATGGCCATACTAACAAAAGTGCTATACAGATTTAGTGCAATTCCAGTTAAAGTCCCAACAACATTCCTCATGGAAATAGAAAAAATGTCCAACTTCTCTAGTAATTACAGAAGTGCAAATAAAAACTACTCTAAGATTTCATCTCACTCCAGTCAGAAAGGCAATTATCAAAAATACAAGCAATAGGGGAGCGGTTCCAAGATGGCGGCCTAGACAGTCCACTCTGCCCTGGGCTCTCAAGGACCAGGGCTGGAAGTGGTGGAGGCGCCGTTTTCCAGCCAGCTTCCTGGCATCATTCTGCGGCTCAACATCCCACACAGGAATTTCGCTCCTGTATGTGTGAGTACAGGATCACCGGGAGGCAGCGGTAGCCAGGAGGCATGGCTTTGGAGCCGGCCGGAGAAACGCGGTTGCAGCCCGGGCCTCGGCCCAGGGCTCCGGCTATCCGAGACTGGGACTGGAAGTAGCGGGGTGCCATCTTCCAACCAGTTTTTTGGCAGCTCTCTGCGCCTTGCCGCCCCACGCAAGAGTCTTGCTCGCGTGTGTGAGCAAAGGGCCACCGGGAGACAGTGGTAGCCAGGAGGAGTGACTTCGGCGCCGACCGGTGGAGTGCAGTTGTGGTGGGGGATTTGGCCCAGGGCTTCAGCCCGGAGTTTACCCCGGGTGTGCTGGGCCTGCTTCCACACAGGGTGCCTAGCCCCAGTGCCCACCCAGCCGCGAGAGATCCCTAGCAGTTGCTTCAGTGGACTGACTGTCTCCTGAGCGGAACCCCAGCTGTTGTTCTTTGTGGACCACCTTCTAACACAGCGGAACTTCCTACACACCAGGGGGCACAGGTGAACACCTGGGAGCAAACCTTGGCCACGGTGGAACAGCGACTCCACCAGCGGCCCAGAGTTTCACCTTGGCCTGAGACCAGTACCAAGGATACCAGCCGGGAAAGTCCAGCAAACAATGGACAACGCCACCTACTGGAGAAGAAGTAATGAAACCCTGCAGGGAAACTATAACCGTATAGGAGTTAAAACTGTAACACCAGAAACTTCTAGAACTGATAAATGAATTCAGTAAAATTGCAGGATATAAAATCAATATAAAATCAATAAATCAAATGCATTTCTGTACATCAGCAATGAATCCTCTGAAAGAGAAATTAGAAAAACTACTCCATTCGCAATAGCCTCCAAAAAAATAAAATACTTGGGAATCAATCTAACAAGAGAGGTGAAAGACCTCTACAATGAAAATTACAAGACACTAAAGAAAGAAATTGAAGAACATCTTAGAAGATGGAAAGACCTACCATGCTCCTGGATAGGCA
>PVHX01017460.1:0-39989 GCA_004024805.1 Geosciurus inauris | reverse complement strand
AAATCACTTAAGAGTTTTTGCAAATCTTAACTTTGGCCTGTGCTTAGGAAAAGCTGTTGCCAATACAGCACACTGACTGAGTTGTGATTGGCATGTAGCCTCTTTATGACATGAAGCAGATATTGGAGGTTTCTGGATATGATTTTTGACCACCTGATCAGTGCTGCTCTGCTCAATGCTGGTGTTATTTTGCAGAGGCCCCTGAATAGAGATGGAAGTAAAGAAGAATGTGGAGGTGTCCTAGCCAGAGGCCTCGCTCTATTCAAAGGATTTTGAGGATGATAATGTAAAAAAATGGGAGAAAATTGGAGTCCCAAGTCAATTTCCCCCTGGATAAAAAGGAAATGTGGGCTATTTTGGAAGACGGGATGGCAGCTTCTTAACATAGTCTTACGACACAATTCAGCAATTGCATTGTTTTTTATCCAAATGAGTTGAAAACCTATTTCTGCACACACAAAAAATCTGTACATAGATATTTATGGCAGCTTTATTCAAAATTGCCCAAACTTGAAAGCAGCCACAATATCCGTCAGAATGGATAAACTGAGGTACTTCTAGACAATGGAATATTATGCAGCACTAAAAAGAAATGAGCTTTCAGGCCATGGAGGGGAAAATGGAGGAATCACATATGCAGATTTAAGTGAAAGAAACAGATCTTTAAAGTCCATAAGCTGTATGATTCTGGCTACATGACATTCTGGAAAAGGCAAATAAGTCAATGGTTGCCAGGGGTGGGTGAGGATAAATAGGCAGATTTTTCCAGAGGCTTTTTGGGGCACTTGACTATTCCTATGATACTACAATGGTAAGTGTAGTCATTATACATTTATCGGAACCATAATGTGCAACACCAAAAGTAAGCCCTAATGTCAACTTTGGCTGTGGATGATAGGGGTGTGTCAATGTAGATTCATTGTAACTAATGTGCCATTCTTGTGTGGGGTATCTATAGGAAAGAAGTTTGTAGTCGTCCCTCTAAGAGGACCATGATATAAGGGAACTCTGTACTTCCCATTCAGTTTTCTTATAAACCGCACAAAGTGCTCTAAAAAATAAACACTATAAGAAAGAAAATAGGCAAGGTCCAGATCTAAAATTAAGCGAGGCTGTGTATCTCTTGAGTTCCTGGTTACATGTAAAGAATATTCAAACAACAATCAAAACTCTCTGATCCTTTCACAGTGTATGTTACATGAATAGAACACAGTATCAGAGTTGGAAAAAAAACAGAAGGAGGAGGGTGGGATGGGGAAGGGTGCCTCAGTCATGGGGCACCCTGTCTCCAATTCATTCCCTTTAAGCATCTGTGCCGATCAAATCAAAGCCTCCTGCTGGTAGGAGGTTTAACAAACACGCTCAATCTGTTAATCTTATTACTCTTGGTGCCTTTGGCATTGTTCCCTTCTAAAATACTGCCTATGTAACAATGTGAGACCTCAAAGTGCTTGGGGGTGTTCTATTTCCAAAGATAGATGATCTGCTATGCATAGGTCCTTCTAGGAGAGCAGGAATTTGTATTCATGTCAATGACCAAATAAAATATTTTGTGCTATCACTGAATATCTTTGAAACACTGAGGCTTTGGGGCAATGTTTTTTGAAGCTCTTAGTCTTTTAGTAACTTCTAACTAGCCCAGAAAAAAAGAATAGCAAGAGGACACATTTCTATATATTAATATTTATAATGGAGAAATTGATGATCCTTTGGCAAAGTATATAATTAATCATCATCCATCTTTGCAGAGGATGAAGATAGATTTTTGATTTCATATGGAGAAATGTGATCAACAATGAGGGGGGTATGTGAGTGTCCGGAGACTGGCCCAGGTCAGGGCCTGGGGGAAGCATCGAAGACTTTGAATCACACTCAAGTAAAGCAGGTTAAACTACTGGGTACCCATGGTAACAATTGGCTGCAGTTTCCAGAAAAAGACTGCCTTATTTGTCTTGACATCTCACTTCAGGAATGGATGGATATACAGGGCAACATAAATTAGTGGCAAAAGTATTCCAATTTTTCTCATGGTCTGCATTCATTTGTCTCTCCTGGCAACCCGGCACATATATTTATCCCATTAGTGGTTGGAGAGAAAGTCCTGATTACCTTCCAGTTTACATGATGTATGTCAGTACATTGCTGCAGTGGTACTGATGGATTCTTCTCTGCTTAGGCTGTGCAAGTATTTAAGTGACCTTGAAACCTGAGAATAGCCATGCTCTAAGTAGCTGAGCCTCTCTCAAAAGCTATTACTCAGACAGGGCTTTCTAATTTAAACAAACGACCTAATCCAAGATGCACAATTCTGGAAAAGGCGATTATGGCAAATTTACTACGTCCAATTTCAATTTTTTGTGATTTGAGTTTATGAAATTAAATTTGTCTTAGGTTTAAAAAAATAAAACACCTTTAAAATCAACACACAGATGAGTGCGTTCTCTCTCTTGTACACACAACAACATCAACAGACATAGCTAGTTGAGCTTCAGAACATTTCTCTCAGTGTTTTTATGTGGCTGCTAGTAGAGTGGTATTAGAAAAGCCACATTCCTACTGGGGGAGTACTGGAGTAGTTTTCCTGTAGAATGTTTCCCTATTGCAGATTGACATGGGGTAAGATTTGTCTTAGGGTCCGCTTAGGTTTACATCAATTTCCTTTGGAGAAATGGTTGAGCTGAACTTTCTCCTAAATGTTTCTGACTCTAAGGTCCCAAAGATTAATTTGTGTTCAGTAGTCCCTGCTCCACATCTGCAGTTTAGCTTTTTGCAGTTTGTTACCTATGATAATTACAATCTAAAAATACTAAATGGAAATTTCCAGAAATCGTAAGTTTTTGTGTTGTATAACCAAAACTTGCACATCCCACTCCTTTTTATCTAGTAAGTAAATTATTCCTTTATTCAGTGTACCCACATTTCATGTCTTACCCATCATCTCTTAGTCACTTATAGTCATCTTAGTTATCAGATCAACTCATGGTATCAGTGTTTAAGTGAAAGTACTCTCATTTTACTGAATTCTTGTCTCAAGAACAAATATAGCAATTCCAGATGTGATAAAGCCATAAAGTTTCTTTTCAGTGAAAATATGAAAGCTCTAAACCTAATAAGGAAAGAAAAGAAAATCATAGGCTGAGGTTGTTAAGACCTATTATAAAAACAAATATTCTACTCATGAAATTGTGAAGAAGGAAAAAGAAATGTGTGCTAGTTTTGCTGTCATGCCTCAAACTAAAAAAATTACAGCCATGGTGTATGATAAATGCTTGCTTAACATGAAACAGGCATTAAACTTGTGTGTGTTTGTATAGGCAAAACATACTTGGGTTCAGGGTTCAGTACTACCTAGAGTTTTAGGCATTCGCTTGAGGTCTTGGAATTTGTCCCTCATGGACAAGAGGACTGCTGTATATGGCAATAGCCTCAAAAATCAGACCCTGAAAAATAATATTGTAGAGAATGGCTGTGGAATCTGGAGGTCCATGGTTTGAATTCAAACGTTGATCTTTAGTTTTGCATAATCTTGGTGCAGCTGGGATATTTCTCACTGGTAAAATGGTTTCAGGAAACAATATATGTTGATAAACTTTTGGCATGGTTCCTAGCCTTTTATGAAAAATCTGTAGTGCAATGATAATGATTATTTCTAGAAGTAGTTTAAGACCAGAACCCTATAATCATTTCTACAATATTTTATCGAGTTAATATGAATATCTGAGCTTAGGACTAGACATCTGAATTTTAGAATGTTCCATGGATGGTTGTGTAGAAACTGGATTGAAAATCATCCTTCTGGGCTTGGAATATTCTCTAACCTTTCTCAGGGGGACCTGTGAAAATCTGACTCAGATATTTACTTAGCTGACCTCTATCTGACTCAGATATTTACTTCCTATGTGCCAGGAACTAGTGTGAACTTTTATATGCATCATTATAAAAATATTCTTTTCTGCAATCCTATATTTCTTTTATCTTCTCTATTTAGCCATTAAGGAAACTCAGTTTTAGACAAGTTAATGTGCCTAGGTAACAGAGCAACAAGTAGCAGAAATAAAATTCAAACCCAGATGTATTCACTAGTCTTCATTTCATTTCCCAAGTTAGCTATTATTCACTGATCTGTGCTAAATCACAATAGTACTTCCTGAAGCAATTTTGTTAATTCTTTTCTATTATAACTTTGTCCAGAAAGAAAATGAATAAACACACTGTATATATCTCTATCTTGCTATCATCTCTTTGCTACTATTTCCATCTAATTTATATAGTGCTAAAGTACATCCATTACTAAATTATACAAATATGGAGCTCCTATTCTGTCTTAAATATTTGGTAAGATTCACTGCCTGGGCTTAAGGAAATGATGGTACAGTTAGGGAATAAGATGTCATATTAACATAATATTGCTCATAGATATCATAATATGCTACACAGTTGAGCAAACAAAATGCTGTAGAGTCCAAGGGAGGGAAAGGCTTCTTAGATATTGGGGATTGCCTCATAGGCAGGTGATCAGTTCAGGTACACTTTCGGAGTAGCCTGCTAAAAATCCAAGTTTAGGGCTTTGTACCAGGAATATCTTGCCCAATGCCTGAAGCATAATGGGAGTCAATAAATGTTTTATATTGAAAGAATGAGCCACTGAATGATGTGGATTGGCCACTTAGCTCATCTACTTTTTGCAGCTGATTTATGGCTGAACACAAATTATTCTCTTGGTATAAGTGTTATGTATTATTTTCAAAACAATGATAATTTAAGCAAACCTTTGAACCTTACCAACTTCTAATATTTGTGTTTATTATAAGAGGCTCTCAAAACAAAATTGGAAATTGAAAGTAAAGGAAAACACACTTTGACTTTGAATAAAACTCATTGTTTTGAATTAGACTCATTAAATTGTGCGCATCTGCATTTTTATAGAGGTAGAGGAGTTTACAATATATTATAGACCATTTGTTCTTATGCTATGAAAGAGTAAAAGTAATTTGTCTTTGGGAAACTGATATTTGTGATTCTCTAATTATAAATAGTTTAAATCTCCTTGTCTTTCAAGGCAGAGTAGTTTTCTATTGCTGCCAAACCAATTACCCTGAAACTCAGCAATTTACAATAAACTTTATCTCAGTTTCTGTGGGTCAGGAATTTGAGAGCTTTGTGAGGTGACCGAAGCTCCAGGTCTCTCATGACACTGTAGTCAAGACGTTGGGGCTGCAGTCATCAAAACTCATCTGAGACTGGAAGATGTGCTTCCAAGCTCATTCATCAAGCTGCTGTTAGGAAGCTTGAGTTTATTTCTGTGCTTGGTTAGTCCTCAGTTCCTGACAACATGATCCTCTTTATAAGGCAGCTCACCACACGGATATGGGTTTCCTCCAGAATGAGTGATATGATAGTTAGAATGAGACGAATGTCTGCCTTTTTGTGGTCTACTCTATGAAATCATATTCTATCCATTTCACTTTATTCTTTTTAATTAGATATGAATAATTAAGCCCAGTTTCTGCTCAAAAAGGAAAAGAGCAGAAGAATAAATTTGTGAATGTTATGTTTAAAGCTACCGTGTTTGCATATTTATATTGGTCTCTATAGTCCTTTTACTTTAGAATGAGGAAAGAGTCTTTGAAAAGTAACACACACACACAGATCACACATACAGATGCCTCTCAATTTACATCCTGGTAAACTCATAAGTCGAGTCTATCATAAATCAAAAATGCATTGAATACATTTAATGTACTGATACATCGTAGCTTAGTAACACAGAACGCTATAGTGTATCAGTTGTTTATGCTCATGATACTGTTACTAGCAGGGAGCTGCTACTCACTGATGCTGCCCCACATCATGAGACAGTAGGGTTAGTCCAGAAAAAGACCAAAATTCAAAACTTATTTTATGAATTTGGATTGCTTTTAATCATTAATTTGAAAAATTGTAAGAGAAATCATTGTAAATTAAGGACTTGTGCATGCATGTGTGTGTGTGGTTTGTCTTTCCATAATATAAATGAATTGGTGTCAATGGCACTGGATTATTTTGAAAGGTATCTTAACAAACAGATCCATGGGCTGTGGCTGTAGCTCAGAGGCAGAGCGCTTGCCTAGCATGTGTGAGGAACTGGGTTCAATCCTTAGCACTGCATAAAAATAAAGAAAATAAAGGCATGCTGTCCATACACAACTACCAAAAAATTTGGAAAAGAAAAATATCCATATGAAACTGTTTTGTTGACTCTGTGAATGTTTAGCATGCTAAATCAGGAATAGCTGTGCTTCATGTAAACCACTAACATTTGGGGCCTTGCAAATCTTTTAAATGATCAAGATTCCTTCTCATGCTACCTACAAGAAGGTTTAATGACAAATTTTAGGCTCAAGTTGTGCAAAATTATCAACTCTTTATATGTATTTTGAAAACTAGTCTCCTGATTTTCTTATAAAACCCCTATCTCTCACCATGCACAAAACTCAACTCAAAGTGGATCAAAGACCTAGGAATTAGACCAGAGACCCTGCGGCTAATTGAGGAGAAAGTAGGTCCAAATCTTCATCACGTGGGATTAGGCCCCGAATTCCTTAACAAACCACCTATAGCACAAGAAATAAAAGCAAGAATCAATAAATGGGATGGACTTAAACTAAAAAGCTTCTTCTCAGCAAAAGAAACTATCAATGAGGTGAACAGAGAGCCTACATTCTGGGAGCAAATTTTTGCCACACGCACATCAGATAGAGCACTGATTTCCAGGATATATAAAGAGCTCAAAAAACTTAACACCAAAAAAACAAATAATCCGGGCTGGGGCTGTAGCTCAGTGGTAGAGCACTTGCCTTGCAAGTGTGAGGCACTGGGTTCGATCCTCAGCACCACATAAAAAATAAATAAATAAAGCTAGTGCATCCATCTATAACTAAAAAATATTTAAAAAAAAACCAAATAATCCAATCAATAAATGGCCTAAGAAGCTGAATAGAAACCTCTCAGAAGATGATATACAATCAATAAACATATATACGAAGAAATGTTCAACGTCTCTAGCCATTAGAGAAATGCAAATCAACTTGTCAACTTTAAACAAAAAAATTTTACCATTTCACATGCAGTTTTGAAACCATCTTTTTCTTTCTGAAATAAGACAATAAGTATGTCAACTTTTTCATCCTTAAAATAGCAGTTAGCGCTTGAGTGCATATTAGATGTCAATCATTTTTATGGACAGTATTTAATGTTCACAAAGGTCCTTTGATGTAGGAAACATCATGCTCATTTACACATAAAGCAGCAAGGTTAAAAAGCAGGTAGTAATTGGCAGGACCAGGATTCAAACCCAGGTCTGACTCCAGAGACTCCCTCCCAACGCAGAACTTATATAATTAAATGACCAAGGTGCCTTTTCAGTCCTTCCCAATTTACCTCTCTTGATAGTCTCTACTGATAAATCCTGCTTCACTGAGAAGGCTTGAAATTGCTGCCTCTGGATCATGTGCTTAACTGAAACCACCTTCAGTAGGGGCATTTTCCTTCCCTAATGTTTTCCCTTATGCACATCTCTCTCCCTGCACCCCCCTAAACAAAACCAAATAAGATGTCACTAGTATAATGAAGATTAAGATTTCTATATTGTAAATAAACAACCCTGAATTTAGGAGACTTTGAAAGTATCTTTGAGGATTCAGTTTGATTCTATAAAATTTCTCCACAAATGTGTCTGGACTTTGGGGTTTAGATTAGTACTTCACTTGATATTCAGTCCTCCTGCCAAATGAAATTGCCCTCCTTTTAGTTTTTAAACCAAGTCTGTACAAATTACAGATCCATGCATCATTTTTACCTGTGTTAATAAACTGATGACCTAAAATCAGAAAAGAGGCCAGCATATACACCATTTGATCTGTTGGCCAATAAAAACAGAGAACCAGTTCTATGAGAGTCAGATTCACATTTTGCTTTCAATTTACTTTTTTAAAGTCCAAAGGATATTTTTTTCACTCTCAAATTTTCCACAAGCATAGCTGTGGGAGCAGTCTGTTCAATCCATTGTGTGACAGATTGCCAGAGGTGGAAGCCTTTGATAGGTATAGACTCTTTGAGCTACACATGGTCTGTAATATTCCTGTGTTGACTTATCTCGGGGAGAACTCAAATTATTCAACATCAGGACAAGAATCTTGGCTAACTGTGGTTCCTGCTTCATTTGATTCATGTCAATGGCGTTCTGTAGACCCCAGGAACATAGGGGTGATTTGAAACTATTGTACAAATAGCTCATATTTTTATAGCAAACACCAAATTTCAAAGCCTGTATGGATTAAATACTTTTAGGAGGTAGATTTTTGCAGGATATTAAATGTCTTGAAATTGAGCAGTAGAAAATGTGTTGGAAAATAATAAAAGAATTTCTCTAAAGCAATTGTTCTACGATCAGATCTTTGAAATTACAAAAGAAATTGTCTTCTTAGGACATAATTAAAAATCTCTAAACAATCCCTTAGGAAGATTTAGGAAAGGACTTGACCAAAGTATTGGTTTTTCTGCATATTGTCTGGCTCCAGTCTTCTGTCAAAATTTGTAATTTCTAAAATATTGAGGCTAGAAGAAATTTCACCTGATAGAGCCAAGTAACTGAGGCAAAACTAGGAGTAATATTTAAATAATTCAAATATATATATATTTATGTAATTTTTTAAAAATTTCTCTTTTTACCTAAACTGACGTAGGGGTAAAAACAAATAAGAGGGATGGCACAGCATTCCTGCAGTAGAGCAGATGTGTGTCAAGAATTTCAGGACACTGTCATTCAAGTGTTTACTTCCTACTATGTTCCAGTGTTCCAAGTACTGGTCTTCAGCTATGGGGGAAAAAGGTGAACAAGGACAAAGATCTCTTCGAGCTTATGTTCTAATTAGGAGGAAGACAACTTACGGCATGATGAAGAGTAGAGAGAGAAAGTGGGAGGGGTTTAAGTAACTGTTAGAGGTGAGGAAGATTGAAAGTTTAGAGTCTACACCCAGAGAAGGCTTCTGAGGAGAGGCCTTCTGGAAGGGAAGGAGAACAGCAAGATGAGAGTTGTTGGGGTTTCCAGGCAAGGGACAGTAGTGCTAAGGTTCTAGAGTGGCAGCCTTTTTGATTGACAGGAATGGAAGGCAAAGAGGATGGTGTGATTGGAGTAAAGGGCGGGGACCAAGATGGGTTAGACAACAGTGGGGACAGGAGGTAGTTACCGCAGAACTTTGCATGGTGTAGCAAGGACTCTGGCTGATACTCCCAAGGGTTTCCAAACCTGAGCTTACTGATGTTTTATTGTGGTAGTGTTGGTATTACATGATATCTGGTAGCATTTGGGCCTCTATTCATTAGATTACGGTAGCACTTATCCAGTGTGAAAATCAAAAATGTCTCCAGATATTGCCAAATATCTCTCTGTGGAACAGAATTTTTCCCATTTGAGAATTAGTGTTCTGAATGGCAATGAGAAGCCACGGGGAGGTTTTGAAAGGAGTTGTACATGATCTTAGAATTTAATAGTATCACCCTGGTTGTTAAAATAACAGTATAACCGGAGGAAGCAAGAGAGATCATTCAACATTTCTATAAATCACTGGATTCTGAACTCTACACTGGGTATTGCCAGTGAGAATTCTGTTGCCATACTCAGGGACACCTTTTCCTCCATGTATGATATATGTATACAAGGAAATTATTGTTAAAGCAATTCATAGCAACAGAAGAAATCCAAATATGGCATTTCCCTTCTGTTACAATATAGAAACTTAAAAATTTCTAAATTGTTATAGGAAAAAAAGCTCTTTAGATTACTAGTATATCAATAAACTGACACTAGAAGACTGAATTTTTAAAACTTTTAAGCCTTTCTATTGCAAAATGCCATAGTCATAAATGTAGTAGGATAAGGCAATTGACAAACACTGCATATTTGTAACAAAACTTTTTTCATTTTTATTTGGAATTTTTGTATTTTTATTTAGAATAAATAAAGTTTGTATCTATTTGTATTTGTAAGATATATACAAAGACTTATTAACATACAAGTTTCTTCAAGGTTAATGAAGAAAAATATCTTTAGGAATAAACAAATTACACAAATAGGAAGTATATAAAAGAAAAATATAGATGAATGATATAGAAAAATATTAAACTTTCCCAACACCATTAAAAAAATCATGAATTTAAATCAATAGGATACTACTTTGTCAACTCTCAAACTGGCAATGATAAATAGTGCCTTATTTGATATTTATAGGAAATAGATACATAAATTACATCATTAGGTATAGAGTCAACTTTTAGAAGTCATATATTATGAATATTTTACTTCTAGGAATTTTTCCTATTGAAATAGGCAAGTGCCCAGTGATATAAGTATGTGTTTTGTGGTTGCCCCTGGAGGGCAGGATCAATCCCTCGCCCAAAATAGTTTCAGATGTGGAGATTGACGAAGCCACACACACACATACACACCAAGGCGGTAGGAAAAGGTTGTAATTTAATAAAGGGACTGTCTGAGGAGAGCAAGGCAGACACCCAGCTAGTCTGCAAAGGCTTGAGAGAGGGAGAGGTGAGGGACTTGGTTTCCATTGTGGTTAGGGCATGGAGCTGGCTAAGTGCTCCTGTGCAGGGCCAGTCACTGGCATGGTTTGAATTTCCTGCCCACACTGAGAAGGTTTCCTGCGGATCTGCCCAAATGTGCAGTGGGGCTTGAAAACTGTCTCTGATCCAACACCAAAATGGAGTCAAATTCTTTATCACAATTCACTCCTCTGTCTGATGGATAGTAGAAATGTGCAGCATCTTATTTAAAGAAATTTGAACTTGTTTTAGTAATGTCATATTATGAGGCCTGCTTCCTGAGGCTTGCAAGAAAGATGGAAGTTCAATTAAATGCCTGTTGGTGGACCCAGGATTGAAGATTTTGAGAAGAAAAATTAATGCCTTGGTCACTAACAATAATATGTGAAACTGTAGGTGATAAGGGTGTTTTGGTTTTGGTGTGGTATTATGATATTCATACATGTAGAGAAATGTGTGACTTTGATTTATAGTTCCAGAATCAGCAAGGCAAAAATTCTGTACCCTGATAAGGAACTATTTCTGTTGCCTTCGAGTGGATCAGACAGCCAGAGTCTATAATAATGTCCAGAAAGACAGGATATCCTGAATGCTAAGACTATTGATGAGACTTGATCAGTTCACATAATAGGAGACCTTTGGATCTTGTATTTGATCAGAGATATCCCAGTAAGGGGATCCACAGCATCAGCTCCCTGGGGAGCCCCATCACATGTGCAACCTGTGAAGTGTTATTAATTCCCTTTCTGATGGGTCAGTTGATTCCTAAGGGCTTCCCATGTGGTTAGTGGGCCCTGACAATGAGACCTCCTCTGGTTCCATTGTACATGACAAGGGAATGAGGAGGAAGATGTTTCTTTATATAGGTAAAATATGTCACAGGGTCCAAGTCTGGCTTTATTTAAAGTACCATTTGTTTTCATAAGGAGGCTCTGGGCCATGACAACCTTCCAGGGTTCTACCTACATAACCCAAGATAACACTTGGCTAGGTTTGAGGAGTCATCAACTCAGGGCTTCCGACAACTTTCATCTCCACAAGGGTCTTGTATGAAGACAGAAGATGTTACCATAAAGGACTGTAACTGAGGAGTGCAATTTCGTATACCAGAATAACATGGGCAACTTTGGCCATTGTCAATGTTCCAGTGACTCCAGGAGGGAAGAGAGAAGATTGCTAAAGCCTCTATAGTGAAGAAGTCTCTGGGGACACCAATAGCAATGCCTGTTGTATAGCAACTGGGATAGATTCTGGAGTTATTTTTGTTTATTGTAGAGGACCCCATTCAAAGTGGGTTAATTTGTGAAGGCATGAATGGACTTACCTTAGTTTATAGATTATTCTAGAATTGAGAGACATGATTCATTGAGACATGATATCCTGACCAAGACACACAATCCAGGTGTACTTTAAAAGCTCCCTTGCCATACTCCTAACCTCAAATACTAATTATTAAAAGGTAGGTTAAATGAATAACAGAAGCTTGGTAGGATTCTGCAAACACATCAGAGCACAGGACAGCATAAATGCAAGCTTGTCAGCAGCAGTCAGCAACATGGCTTAAAGAGCATGCTAGTCAGTAAGCAGCTCAAAGTGTGAGCTTGCAGTGGGCAGATCATCCAGCTAGCAAGCCAAAGGCAAGAGGAGAAAGATCTGAGAGTGGAAGTCATGGCACAGACCATTCGGCTTAGTTGCCTCCTGGAAGGTAGAGTTGACCTTTCACTCAAAATTGGTTCAGATGTTGAAACTTATGATGCCAAACATGCACCAAGAAGATAGGGAAAATTTGAATACTCAAATAATGGGATTGCTTGGAATGGCTTGAACAAAATGAAAGGTGTGGTCTTTATGGTGTTTGGGGATTAGGCATGAGGTGAAGGCTCCGTGGGATTCTGTGGTATGTTTCCTTTGGGGTCTGAGAAGCAGCACCCAGGCTTTCTATGGGCTTTCCTGGATGTGGGGCAAGTCAGGAAGAAGGGGTGGGGTTTGAAAGTAGTCAGTGGCCCAACATCAAAAGTCAAGTCAGATTTTTATCATAGTATTCATCTTAATTCTATTTATTCCTACAAATAATTACAACCCACTTAAATAAAGGAGGAAAAGATTGAGCAACTAACTGTAGCTCCATGCATGCATTGTACTGTGAGGTCAGATATACTGTTGGAGGGCAAATTAAGCTATGCAAAGTAGTTGTAGTGTGATACCATTTTGCATATATACACCTAAATGCACACAAAGAATACACCAAGATATTATTACAGTGCCTATTTCTGGTAATGGGATAATACTGGTTTTCATTTGATTTTTATTTCTTTACATTTTAAAACATGATTTTTTCTTTTTTTGTAAGTCAATTCTTTCTCTGAAATCTATTTTCCTGTCATTTCTAGCAATGGGGCCACACACGGGGTTCAGGTGAGAGCTGGAGGCTTTGCTGCACATGGCGTAGTCCTGCCTGTGTGTTCCATCATTTTGCCTGGCCTGGTTTAAAGATGATCCAGATGGCCAAAAATGCTATGCTGAGTAAACAGCTTTACTGCATGGTCTGTTTAATTCTGATTTACCATGGTTCAGAACATCTTGAATTACTTTTATATTTATTTTGTAATTTCATAAGTCCCCAAATTGAGATGCGGAAAGAAAATTTTTCAGAGTATCTATGTTAAATTACACACCTCCCCCCATTTCTCAGAGCTGTGCTTAGGAAATAACTTCTATATAATAAAAATTCAATTGTTAATTTGAATTGAACTTGGTAATTGGTAACTGGTAATTGAATAGGGTGAAAATTTGGTACATCAGAAGGATTACTTCATTTGTAAAGCAAATTATGTTTGGAGGATGAGTGTATTTCCCAGAACAAATAAAGGATAATAAATGAGCCAATTAAAAACTACTTGGCATGTTTCAAAGCAGCGGTACTTTCTACTGAAAATAAAATACTATTGTTTAAAAAATGCAGATTATTAAACATTCATGCTTATGCTTTAAAAAATGTTAGTGCTAATATTTAGTTGCTGAGAAAGGTATATGTTTAAAAAGTTGGATTAGAAGACAATTCAAAATTAAAAAACATGTGGCATTTTCTTTCAGTATCACGCTATTAAAGATATGAAAAAATAATCTCCAGCTGGTAACGTTGTAGAATTTATTAAATATGCAAAGAGTGTTCATTGAATTAACAAATTTTTGGTAATGGCATTTTATTCTAACTATTTTAAACTTGATCGTTTATATAATGTATAGTCCCATTTAAATGTATTAATCTATAAATCAGAAAACTTGTTTTCTCATTGCTAAATTTAAAAAAAGTATACAGAATATTGTTGCTAAGGAGGTGAGTAGCATCAGACTGAGGGAAGAAGAAAATATCTATTGTCTATTAGATGCACATAGAATAAGATATTTTACCCATATTGTTCATCCATTCCTTTTAAAAATTCATTACTAATGACTTATTGAACATTTATTACATGACAGCCTTAATGGTAAAGGTCTCTTTCTGGATGGAATTGTGATCTGTGTCATTTCAGTTTTATTGCAATCTTTCAAAAGACGTTGAGCAAAGACTGTGTTCTATTTCATTATTTAGCTTTTGTCATAGGAAAACAAAAAACAAACACAAACATTGACCCAGCCTTGAATGGGAAAAGGGTGTCCTACTGAAACAGAAACAGGGAAGAAACATTTTAGCTGCAGAAGCAGTGTGGGTAGGAGATGTCTTTTTCTGATCTGGCATCTCATAGTGGCCAGTGGTACCTGCTGCAGAGTTGGTAGCCTCTGATCCTGATTCTCTGATCTTCCCTGCAATACTGTAAGCTATTGATTATCCTTTAAAACTTTTTTTTTTTTTGCTAAAAACAGCCATGGTCAGTTTCTGTTGCTTATATCTAAGAACATAAGTTCTTTAATATTATTAATCTTATTTCACCAAAGAGGGAACCAAATCAGAGAAGTTCAATATCTGTTTTCCACTTATCAGGAAACATTGAGCATTTGGTATTTTAGGATTGGCCTACTTCACTCAGCATGATATTCTCCAATTCCATCCATTTACCTGCAAATACCATAATTTTATTCTCTTTTAATGCTGAGTAATATTCCATTGTGTATATATACCAGTTTCTTTATACATTCATCTCTTGAAGGGCATCTAGGTTGCTTCCACAGTTTAGCAATTGTGAATTGTGCTACTATAAACATTGAAGTAGCTGTTGCTGTAGTATGTTGTTTTTAAGTCTTTAGGGTATAGATCGAGGAGTTGGGATAGCCAGGTCAAATGGTGGTTCCATTCCAAGTTTTCTAAGGAATATCCATACTGCTTTCCAGATGGGTTGCACCAATTTGCAGTACCACCAGCAATGTATGTGTGTGTCTTTCCCCCACAACCTCGCCAACACTTATTGTTGCTTGTATTCTTGATAACTGTCATTCTGACTAGAGGGAGCATGGGAGAAATGGAGGAACTTTGGATAGGTTAGGGAAGGGAGGGGCATGGGGATAGCAAAATGGTGGAATGAGAAGGCCATCACTACCCTAGATACATGTATGAAGACACAAATAGTGTGACTCTATCTTGTTTACAACCATAGAAATGGAAAATTGTGTTCCATATGTGTACTATGACTTGAAATTTATTTTAAAAATAAATTTTAAAAATTGTATTATGTAAATATCTTTGAAACAAAAAATCTTGGAGTATAAAGCTCAAAAAAAAATTTAATGAGAATATTTAAAAAAAATCTGTTTTTGTGTTCTGCAAGCCAAGCTACCTCTGTGTCCAATTTTATAACCTGGAAAATTCCTCATAGCTTATTATCCATATGTCCATCTGTGATGAGAGTAGTGACAGGCTTTATCACTCTAACTCAACTCAAGTTGTATCTATGGTGTTGAAACAATCTTAGTTATTTGGTTTGGTGAGAAACGCAGTACAAAGCATAGCTGTAAAAAATATCAGCATTGTGGAAATGGCTCGTTGACTTCTTGCATATATTAGTTTTCAGGTCATTTTACCATCATGTATAGAAGAATAGCTTTAAAGTAAAACCTGGTCATCTTCTATTAGAAATAGCAAGGCTGTTTGAAGCATTGCAGAGCTGGGAGCTGGGGCTGCGGTAATGATGGCTCATTCCACCCGCTCAGCTTATGTAGAACATGCTCTCAAGATTTATGTTTGTTCTGAAGTTAATTAACCCAATGTAAACCTTATGTGCTTTTGATTAATTAGTTTCACACCAGCCAATTCTGATTCACATGTATGAGCTAATACCAACAAAGAACGGGACAACCTGAGTGGAGGTTGCTGCTCTGAGAAGGTAGAGGATGGGAGGCCTGTCCTTAGGTGACACTCTCTCCTCTTCATTCTCCATTCTTCATTGTATCCTAAAAAAAACCTGAGTCCACTTCACATTGTCTCAGAGGGGAAAGTGATGTTTTCCTGACTGACTGACCGATTTCATGTTTGAACTCATTTCTGGCAGTTACAATATGTATGTTCTTCTTTCCTGGGTGTATATTGTAAATTATAATGGGGGTTCTGAGTGTGTGTATCAGAGCCCTTCATACATAAATGTTCAGGTTTTCAGATTGTCTTTACCTCTTCTTTCCAAATTGCCTATTTTTTCCTTGTGGCAGTTTGGGTTGTTAGTGGTGGCTGAAGAGGTATGGTAGAGAAGCCTTTAGATCTGCAGGAGGGTCTGTGGTGGGCTCTACAGCATGGTGTGCAGAAGGTCACTACTAGTCCTATGCCGAGGCCTGTGTCTGGAAAGCATATGAAAAGTTCACTTGTACAGAAGTGTTTGTAATGAGATTGTGATCAGCTGCTCCTCTCTCCTCCCCATCCTTGCCTTGCTTTCCTCTCATCTCCCTGCAGACCCTTGCTCAGTCTTCTCTTCCCAGGTGGAATCAGTCAAGACCTATCCTTCCTCCACAGAGCACTTAAAACCTTCAGTATATCTTCTGCATCCTGTGAGGGCAGCTGGCAGAGGTTCTCGAAGCATAAAGGCAGGCCCTACTCCTCCTGGACTTCACTGTGCTGTTGTGGTTAGGTCCCTTGCCACAGGACAAATAAATGGGAAACTGGGCAAAAGCCTTTTCTCATCTTCAACTTTTCAAATATGCTTTCTAAGACTTTGCCTCAAATTGGGGAGGAGATCTTAACCACTCCTTACCACCTTTTTTTTCCCCCTCTATTAGTCTCTTCCCACCCTAGAAGATATACTACTTTCCCATTCCCAAGATGGCATCTGTTTGGATACTTCTGGGAATCATAATAGTGGTCAAGCTGAAACAGAATAAATTGGCCTACTTTAAGAGAAGTTACAAACATTTTACATCTTGTGTGTGTGTTCCCTTCACTTTAGTTCTATTGAAACTGAATGTGGACATATTTTTCTGCACCTTGTCATTATAACTTAATACATTGCATATACATTTGGTGAAGCACATATTGATAAAAACTTTAAAGAACTACAGAGAGAGGGATAAGAAGAGAGGAACAGGAGGCCATAAGAAAATCTATAGTTACCTTTCTTTTCATTCTTTTCTCTGTCCTGCTCCGCAGAGGAAATAGTTTTTCTCTTTTTATACAATTTGTTTACATTTCCTTGCTAATCATCTCTATATCTCCAGAAAGAGTCCATTGTGAGAAGGGAAATTGTCAGTCTGCAGGGAAACTCTCCACCCCATCTAAAGATGAGTTCAGAGGTGAGCCTAGTGGTTATGAGGTAGGGCATTTGCTGTATCTGCTACACTTTTGTGTTTTTTTGTACCGGGGTTTGAAATAGGGATGCTTAATCACTGAGCCACATCCCCAGCCAATTTTTATATTTTAGAGAGTCTCACTAAGTTGCTTAGGGCCTCACTAAGTTGCTGAGGCTGGCTTTGAACTAACAATCCTTCTGCTTCAGTCTCCAGAGCTGATGGGATTATAGGCTTGTGCTACCATACCCAGCTGCTTCAGTGTCTTCATGCAGGCTTACACCCGTCCATTCCTTATGGAGAACTCATTATATACTAAATGTATGAGTATGATTAAATTTATTACAGCATTTAAATTAAGCATATCCAATTATTTGCAAGTACCTTAAAATTTGAAGAATACAACATTCACAACAAAGATTACATGTGTGGTAGGTATGTATAACTGATAAATTAAATGCATGACTCACAGGATGTGATAAATGCTTTGTCTCCCAATGTCCCTTTCAACTTCATTCTTGGAGGCACACTTTCCTCCATTACTAATATTAGACTGCCCTGCTGTCAATTCATGTCACAAAAAGTCATAAAACAAAAACTAAGCATCTGATCCAAATTATTAATGAGTTTCACTGATAGACATGACCACTTACCATCTGCACTCTTCCTTACTCTACCCTTCAGTGGAGGATCTCTACCCCACAAGGGTTGAGGGAAGGGGAGAAAAGAGAGGTAAGAGAAACAGATGGTTCTTGGCTGGATGGCATTGTGCCCTCTAGGCTTGGGACCGTTATAGCTAACACTCTTACAGCTCCTTCCAGAGTATTAGGAGATTGATTGTCAACCCTAACTAATCACTTGAGCCTCCTACTGTGGCCTCCAGGAACATGTTTTCATCTCTAGTCTCTTGCTGCAAACCTCCTTTCCCTTTCTAGAAATTATTAAGGTGGCCTCTTGCTAGCTCTTTCACATTTAGGGCAAATGGAAAACACTCCCACCTTCTTTGCTCCAGCATAATGCTAAGGATACACCCAGTTCCAGGGACATGGCAAAGCAACATCACCCTACAAACAAAGCACCAAGTCAGGTGGTCTGACATCTTTCAGTTTTCTTTCTGCATAGGACATACTCTAGCCTACTGCCCCACATTCCTCCATTTTCGTTTTTATCCCTGCTAGCACCCTACTTTTTTATGCCCACAGGTCCAGAGGTCGTAGATTAAATTCTCTACAGAGTCTGATTGGAATCTCTCCTCACTGTCTTGAAGTGTTTGGTCAGGTGCCATAGAATGTCCCTCTAAGGGCCAGGTTTCCTAGCTTTCTGTGCCACTCAAAGTTCTCTTCACAAAATGATATCTAGTTCCTGGTTCAAATCTGCTGAGACCAAACTGACTTTTCATTCTGACCCCTTTTGTGTACATTATCTTCCCATGGCATCCAAAGAATCAAAGACTAGATATTGGCTATTCTTTTGCAATTGCCACATTTTCATCTGGCATTTCACTTTATGAAATGATATATATTTTGTCTTTATGATTTATTTAAAAAATGTAAATATAATACAGTGTTATATACTTTTCCATCCAGGTCACCAGTCCTTTCTTACAGTGTGGAGTTGACTATGGCTCATTTGCTCACAGGTTTTAGATATAAGTCTCAAGTCAAGCCAGCTCTTCTCCTTTTGTCCGCAATTTTTGGGACCTTTTGCATTCTAACTAAAAGAAACCACCTGAAGTTAGCTTATGCAACTGTTCATAAATGAGAATGTTTTCATGGGAGTGAAAAGCTGGAATGCAGTTTGGCTTCAGAGTAGATTTGAGCCAGGAATTAGACAGTGGTATGGAGCTTGGGAATACTCTCTACCCTCTCCATTTATTCTCACATATATTCACACATATACGTGTATATACACATATATGTATATGTGTGTGTATTTGTGTATACATGCACACACACAATTTGCATGTATGTGTGTTATCAACATCCATGGTGAGAAGAAAATGATCATGGCACTTGAGTTCATCTGTTACAATGCCCATAGCAAAGGAGATTATTTCTCTTGTTTCTTAGAAATGGGTTCTAATTGGCCCATCTTTGATGGTGGTGTTGTGATGCAATAAAGAAGGGTGGTAGAAAATAATGTGAGCATAGTTGTTGCTGTGAGCCCAAAACAGTGAATGGAAGCTGCTCAGCAGCAAATGTACTATATAACTGGCCCCTATAACATCTATGTTTATTTGTCTTGTTGAAGTGGCTGCCATCTAAGTGTCACTGTTATTGGTACCTGTTCAGTTTCAATTTCCTACTGCTGCTGTAAAAAATTACTCACAAATTTTGTAGCTTAAATCAACACAAATTATTACCTTATGGTATCCGTAGGTGAAAAATCTGAGGAGATAGCTGGGCTAAAATCAAGATGTCACATGGCTGTGTTCCTTCTGGAGGCTCTCAGGGAGAATCTATTTCCTCACTGTTTCCAATTTTGAGAGGCTGCTACATTGCTGAGCTCATGGCTCCCTTCCATCTTCAAAGCCAGGAATAGCAGGTTGAGTCCTGGTTGCACTACATCCTCTGACATTCACTATCTTGCCTTCTCACCCTCTAATAAGAATCCCTTTGAAGGCATTGTGCCCACTACATCATACAGGGTGATCTTCTTGTCTCAAGATCCTTGGTCACATCTGCAAAATCTCTTTTGCCATATAAGGTGATAGATTCCTGGGGTTAGAAACTGGGACTGGTCATTGTTGGCAGAGGGGTGGTCGTTATTCAGCTTTCTACAACTTCCATTGATCTACTTGTCTCTCCTAAGTTCTCTGTTTTATATGATCTTATGCTTCATATTTTTTTTATCTTTCCTGTTTCCATGGCTACTTACATTTAGTTGGTCACCTGAAGCTTAAAGACAAACAAAAACGATATCCTAGTTCTTTATTTAGTCTACTGTTACTCCCTGTAATGAAGGTACAGGAGCCTCCTAAATATGTATTATATAGACTTATAGGTGAAAAATTATACAGCAAATCTTGAGAATGCATGTTCTTGGCAAATTGATGAGATTACCAAAGCAACAGAAAAGCTAATCAGATCTGGGTAGGAAAAGCAAAACCATTAAAGGAGAGCATTCTTATTGCCAAAGAAGGAGTAGTTTGTTGCTTGCTGATGAGGCAAGTAGTGAATGAAAAATATTTTAGTATAATATGGATTTTGCAAAAGCTACCAAATTTATTCCTAAAGGAACTAAGAACATGATTAATTTTAACCATGAATAAAATCAGGTCAAAGGAAAAAATACTATATATTTATATGGTTAATAAAAATAATAGCCATCATTGGTAACTTAGCATGTGACAACAGGTATTGTGTGAGGTGCTTATATGGATAATCATGTTAGTACTCTTGCCAGCTTAGGTACTACCATTATTCCCAGGTAATGATAGAGACGGAAGTAGCTAGTTTGAGATTTTTTTTCCCAAAATTATACCATTAGTAGCTAGAGAAGTCTGGATTTAAATCCATGTGGTTCTAATTCATTCTATAGTTTTTCCATCATATGATGTGATTCAATAAACTACTCCTCTTCATGCTTTCCACAGCCATCAAATGAAGGCATAGAGGGACTAAGAATCTTGCCAGAGACCAGCCAGTTCTTGACAGTGCTTGAGTTTAGAGTCTGGGTTCTCTGCTCTCATCCCATAGATGACAGTTCTTATGCATCAGCAGGAGGAAAAAAAAAAAATGGAAGTAATAAAAAGAAAAGCAGGAAAGCAAGAAAAAGATAAAAGGCACAAAAAGATAATGAAATGTTGAATACAGTTTTATAAAGGTATTCATGGTGGGTAAATGGTGTGTGCTGCCGTTTTCTTGATACTCACTTGGAGTACTTGCCTCCTATTTAAATAATCAAATTATTCCTGAGCACCTGCTTTATGGCATGCACCACTTAGGAAGACAGTTGCTGGCTCTAAGGACTTTACAATCCAGATACACATGTAAAAATATATATCTTTCAGTTTGTTAACTCAAGGATACAATAAATAGGTAGTTCTGATAGGCAGCCTTCTAAGATGTCTCCCAGAGCTCCCAGGTCTTTAAACGTAAGCCTCATAAAATCCCTGAGTACTATGACTATGACATTAACACCATGATTCAATCATGTTAAATGGCATGCTGGCTTTCAGAAAGGGAATTTACTTAGGTGAGGTGGGCCTCACCTAATCATGAATGCTTTAAACCTGGGTCTATAGGTCTGACATAGGGAGGTCATAGTTTTGAAGCACAAAAAGATGGCTTGAAATTGGAAGGAGCCACTTGGTAAGGAATGTGAGGTTTCTTTAGGAACAGACAGAGGTCCCTGGATGAAGGCCAGAAAGGAAAAGGGTACCTCAGTGCTGCAACTGAAAAGAATTGATTTCTGTCAGCAATATGAATGAAACTGGAAGTAGATTTATTTTTCTCAGCCAGGAAATTTCAGCCTGGCTGACACTTTGATTTCAGTCTTATATTCTAAGGTGAAAAGCCAGCCATGCAATGTCAGACTTCTCACCTAAAGACCTGCAAGTTAATACTTATATTATTTTAAGGCACTATATGTGGGGTTATTTGTTACACATAGAGGAAAACTAACCCACTAGTTCTGTTTTTGTTAATTTCTAATTTAACTCCCATTCCACATGGTATCTGAAACTTGATCATTTCAGCATTTTCTTGATCTCCCAGGATTGGTTCTGGGTTATAATGAGTGACAATCTGCAAGGACATTGAAGAAGACTGAGCTGGATTTCCCTTCATTTGTGATGGCCTCCATCCAGTCACATTTTGTGTAGTTTTGTCCCAGATAGTCCATATAACTCATAACTAATTTATCTCTTCTAACAAGTCTTCATATTTGTGTTCTCTTGGCTGCATTTGTGTTCTGTTCAAGCTTACCCAAACCTTTTGCTCTTGGACCTTTCCAGGGCTATGGAAAACTGTGCTTTTTCTGGCTGACCCTGAATTCAGCCCAGAAGGATTCTCTCATCCTCATATAGACACATGGACATATGAAGAGTCCTCTTTTCTTTCCTTCTCTCTGTCTCTTTAATATTCACGGACATTTTATTGGTGCATTGCAATTACATGATTGTTGGAGTTATTGTTACATATTTGTACATGCACACAATAGAACAATATAATTTAACCAACTTCATTTCCCAGTAATTCCTCTTTTCCGTCTCTTCTATTCTACTGGTTTCCCTTTTATTTTCATGAGAGCCCGCACACATGCCTTTTGTTTTCTCCTTTTTTTCTTTCTAGTTTACACATATGAAAGAAAACATATGACCCTGGACTTTGTTTGGCTTATTTTGCCTAACATAATGCAATCCAGCTCTATCCATTTTTGAGGAGTCCTTCTCTCTCTCACCATACAAAGCAGTTTTAATTTTTCTGGGGTTGTTGAGCAAGAGATAGGATAAATACCAGAAAAGACATGATCTGGCATAACCTCTAAAAGCCCTGAGGCATTGGACTATCAAAATATATATCATCAGCTCCCAGAATTTTGGCATCCCATAGAAGACAATAATTGGGCTGGACATAACCCAAGGAGGAGTGTGACAGGAGTGATCCAAAGGTGGCGACTGACTTTAGGGTGAATCTTGCCAACCTCAGAAATTAGGCAGCAGCATGATAGTGACTAGATGGTAAAATAGCCTTCCTTTCTCCTTTTGCATTGTAACTATTAAGATGCAGCTTTAAATAGCCTCTTAGAATCATGCCAGGCAATAGCTCCAAGTGGCAACAGGTCACGATATTGGCAATTGATACATGTTTCTGATAGGAAGGGTGTGCTTTGTGAGCCTCTGGGGCCAGAAAGTGAACTGGAGAGATCCAGAAATATGTCCCCTGGATGAGTCTGTGACTCAGTAAGAAATCAGGCAAGGTATCTCACATGTAGCCCACTTCTACTCATGTAATTGGTGTGAGAAAACAGGAAATTTCTCTTGCCACCAAGGCCAAATCGTTTAGATGAGGTTGCCCTTTTCCAAGACTTCTATGTAAGTGTGAGGAGGCAAGGGATTCCTGTGCTGGATGAAAACCCACCAAAGTCCCAGCCATGGCTGACTCTCATATGCCTTTCCCTACGATGTCAAAGTGCATCTTATCTGACACCCTTGAAGGCATATGTTTCTTAGAGCATACATGTATATTGTGATATTTACCCTTGTTGCTGGTATATTAGGTGGCCACAATATAAGAACACTCTACCAGTTCTAGTGATGTGGTATTTTCAAAGTGACAAAGGGTTTAGATTTCTCTTTCTCAAATGAAACACATTCTTTTGGAGGTGATGGGGGGGACCACTTGGCTGAATTGAGATGGTCAGTGGTGGAGTGACTGAGTCTTGGGAATTACCATAGCCCTGAAGTCACATATCTGCCATGAAGAGGAAAGAGAATAGTGAATAAGGGTTTCTTGACCTGGAAGCACCTGGAATACAAGTCTGTATAAGGATGAGATGGTACCTCTAAACCATAGATGATACCTGCATTGACAAAGTTAATGGACACAAAGCATCCTCGAAAAGAGTCCATTTTTCTCATCACAACAGTTAGAAAGACAAAGGGGAATGAGTAGTAGGCCAAACTTCCTCATGAGGTTTTATTACATAGAATGGTGCAACTCAGGCTCTTAGGAAAAGGAGTGGGTAGAGAGGAAGCTCATAGCTTCTCAAACATTACAAAATACAAGAAAGTTTGTGGAGATGAAGAAGCCAAAGAAAAAGAACCTAAGGAAATAACTATTAGGTGTATAATGAAGAAGACAAATTAATCTACAAGCTATAGCAAATTGTTAGAACAGTCATAAGCATGAAACAAGGGGTCCCTTCAGCATTGTTCATTCTTACCTGAATGTTAAACATGCAAGGTCCTTAAATCACTGAACCTTTCAAAGTAGCTGAAGAAGGGATCAAAGACTTGGCAACCCAGTCTCCTTTATTGAGGTAGTTTGAAGTGGAGGTCTTGAAAGAAGCTCCTGTGGCTTTCAATACCATCTTGTAAAAACTGATCCTGATCTCTTTGTGGGAACTCTTTCAAACTGAAAAACTACTATGGGGGGTCCTGTCCTTGTCTCTCTCAGTGGGAATAGCTGACTGAGAGAGAAATCCTTAAAATTCCTATTTTCTCTAAACCAAAGTGTCCAGGAAACTCATTTCATGGATCTGAGAATTTCCTCAATAAATTTCCATTTAAAAATTTGAGACTGGTACTAGCCATACCTCAAAGACCGAGGTCATAATTATTTTGGGGTATTTTTCACCTTTTGAATGGAACATGATAGCTGTTCTTTTAGCACGCTGCATAATTGGCAAAGGGAATTTGTATTGTCTAAGACCAATGTGAGGGGCCTATTGGGTTGATGCTGAGCACACCTATAGGAGCTTTCTATCCTACCTAAACCTGGTAAGGTTACACAGAGTGAACATTTACAGGTTAAAGTATTTGCTAATAAGTCTTTTAGAATCTGTTTAAACTGAGGTAACTGGAAATTATTTACCTCATCAGATTTGTTGGAGATTTTTTTTCATTCAAGGAAAATGACTCTGCAAGTTCATATTCTCTTGGACTTTTTGAGCTGAAGTCCTGTATTGCAGAACAAAGTTGAAAATGCTCTACTGTAAAATGGCATGTCAAGTCAAGGGATAAGGCTAATCCTTCAAGCCTCAGTTAATGACACAAATAGATAGGTGTCCATCCACTAGGAAGAAAAATGTCTACATAATTGTTTGACCTAAACTGCTAGCTCAAAAAGCGTTTTGACTTTAAGTCTTGGTAAGAACTATTTCCCTGATGGGACAGATTATCTCTGCTGAGGTTATAGTCAATTGGCTACTACAGTCATTAATCTTAATGATGACAAATTCTTTTTTTTTTAATATTTATTTTTTTAGTTGTAGGTGGACAGAATATCTTTTATTTTATTTTTATGTGGTGTTGAAGATCGAACCCAGTGCCTCACGCGTGCTAGGCGAGCACGCTACCACTGCGCCATAACCCCAGCCCCAATGATGACAAATTCTGATGGCTCTCAGTATTGTATGTTTCTTAATGGGCTGAAATCTAAGCCGCATTTCATGAGCCACTGCTAATAACGTAGTTGCATGGTCAGACAAGGTATCATTAAAACCTGATTATTGAAGGCACACTCATAAGGGTATTCCCTTTGGGGAAAAGTAACTGGCTTTGACTGGGCCTCCATGAGAGTAGTTACCTGGAATGAATTTGAATGCTCTTGTTCATGGGATGATACTTCTAGAGCAATTCCAGCCTCATTTTTGCTCTGAAGCCATTTTCCTCTCCCTCTGGGGTCAGCTTTGCTCTAAAATGATGACTCCTAAATTCCTGTAGTGTTCATTGCTCCATAAAGAGAACAAACTGTCTGCCTCATCCCCCAAGGGTGAAGAAACGCCCATGCTTGGGTGTAGACATAAGCCCAGGAATGGTAAGAAGTTACAGGATGCCTAGATTTTACTTAATTTGTAATTTGTATATGAATAACTACCCAACTTGCTTTTGAGAACTGTTCATGGCAGTAGACTACAGTAAAAATTTGTCAGAAAAGGTAGTAAAAATATTGTATATTATATACCTCCTTGGTCAAAGGGTCCAAATTTAATAAACAGCTGTACCTAAGGAATGACAAACTTGTGTGTCTCTTCAGATGATTTCCATAAAGTGGTACTGATTCCCCAATAGGACTCTCCTATACAATCTGGGCAGGCAGTGGGCATTAGAGCATAGATACGTTTCTCTTGACAGCATGGTCAGATAAGATGGTGATCTCAGCTACTATTCAATTCCTTTAGAAATGCACACAGTTGCTAGAATCTAAGTCCTTTTCTAGTTCAGTCCATAGTGTCCTTGGCCACCACTGACTCTTAAGTACCTTTCCATAGGACACCACAGCTTTATCCTATGACTTTAAATTTTTGTGTTTGCTTACATCCATATTTGATACTGATGGTCTTGTCATCTTGAGTGTCTATCTGGAAAGTGAGGAATAAGCCATTTCTAGGTTCTGATGCTATAAATCTATCTGGGGTCCATTTGAAATTCTCCATATTTAGCTTATCTGAATCTTGAGATCGATCTCTCCCCAAAATCCGAGTCTTGATAGTCTGGCCAGGTAGAGGACAAAGTAGTAGAAATTGGGGAAGATTAATTGTTACTCATGACACATGCTCCTAATTCCATACAGAAGGTTTTCAAATGGAAACAACAGAGCTTAATCTTGCTATTTATTAGTGTAGGATGATTACATTTTTAATTAAAATTTGCCATCATTCAAAAATTAGAACGTATCACATAAAAGTCTGGTTATGTATTTGTGTGTTCCTTTCTTAAAGTATCCTGAGTGGCAATAATTAACAGGAATCAAGTAGTAGCTAAATACTTGATAGAAATGTCCTCTCCAGCTCATTCTGCCATTCCTTTATGGCTGTTCAACACAACATGAGTGTCAATTACCAAACATCATTGCTGCAAGTCTCTTCCTAGGCTTAAGGGATGAGAATCCATAATTTTGGACGTAATTCCAATGAAGCTAAATTGTCTGATTTCTTCACATGTTTTGTTGTTTCCATACAGAATAAAATGATTGATGAATAAATGATTATTAAGAATAGACTAAGGGCTGGGGTTGTGGTTCAGTGGTGGAGTGCTTGCCTAGCATGTATGAGGCACTAGGTTCGATTCTCAGCACTGCATATAAAAGAAATGAATAAAATAAAGGCCCATCAACAACTAAAAAAATATATAAAAAATATGCAACAAGAATAGATTGATTTAAGCCTGATTGCATATCATTTTAGGATTGGTGAGATAGTTTATAAAAAATAATAAAGTAGTAATTTTAGCTCTAAGTTGCAAATGAAAATGAGTAGTTATTGCTAAAATCATTTTTCTTTGAGATAGTGACTAAAGGCACTTGTGCAATGTCTGAATCATTTCTCAGAATGACTGACATGGTTGACTTATTTTTCATCTCCTTCAGCTTTTTACTCATCCATCATCTTATCCTTAAGGTCTTCCCTGACCACCTTATATAATATTACAGTAGTTCTTACTTTTCTCTGCCATGTCTGTTCTCCTACTCTACCCTTCTTCAAAGCACATTATCATCTTTTAAAATATTGCATACTGTTTTAAAAATATTTGTGTATTAATCTCCCACTTTCACTAGAATGTAGTTTCTCTGAGGGCAGGGATTTACGTTTGTTTGGTTCAGTCTCATCGCTTGGAATAGTCCTAAAATTTAGTAAGTGTTTAATCAGTATATGTCAAATGGATATTTGTTGAGTAGAGAATTGGTATTTTTAACTCAATATTTGTCCAACAGATAAGGAATGTGGGCCTCCATCTTAACTGACAAATATTTTCCAAAGTAAACTTTTCTAAAATTTGAGTTGTGAATTATTTAAAATAAAGTATAATCAGCAGTTTGCCTGGGTGTTTTGTGTTTTGTGTTCTACCATAGTAATTCACATTGTTTAAATGAATTAGAGATTATCTCAAGGGGGATTATGGAACATCTGTTTAGGCTATATATTTAAATGTAGAATTTGTTTGAGAAGTGTATGCATATTCTTCTTGTGAGCAGGAAAAATCCATAAACATGTTTTGGTGATTCCTTTTAATGTTTGGAATGTTTAGTATATGGACTAAGGATAAATTCTCAAGAGTATTAACAAGTAGAATGTAAACTATTTCTAATTGACAGAAATAATGCTTGGTCTAATTGATCCAGAATCTCAATATTTCTCATTCATTTTGTTCTTTACTATGAGTTTACCAGGACCTAAGAATAAAATTGCTAAATTTAGAAAAGCATCATCATCCCATAAGAATTCTGTATAAAAACTAAAAGATTATTATAAGCAAAAGTAAGATAGTTGGAATGGAAAAGAAGCAGTGCATTTAAATCTCTTTTCCTATTTTACTCTAGAACTTTTTTGTTTTTGAATTGATATTTGGCATTCATTCATTTTATTTTTATCTGTGGCTAATATTGAGAATATTGCTTAAAGTTTATTCTGATTTTTATCAATTTCTTTTACTATTTTCAGTTTATTAAAATAAGAGAATATTTAATACATATAATATTATACCAAGCCCCTTTGGAAGAGACACTAAGATAATTTTTAAGCCAAATTTCCTAACACTCCCATGAGATAGATATAGAGCAAATAATTCATCTTATTGGTACATTTGAGTTGAATTTATCTCCATTAATCACGTAGTATAATTTAGCTCTCATATGTATTTTCTATGACCTACATCAGTAGATAGGGAAATTTCAGATGGGGTAATTTAGGCATAGAATCTTCAGACAGATGGCAGGAGGCAGAAGAGTAAAGGGCTTGGATTTTTCAGTAGATGAACGTGTTTAGGTCTGAGTGCTGTACTGTAGATGTTGAGGAAGATCCTGGTGTCTCTATGACTCTTGTATTTTGGATATAGAGTAGTAAAGAACTCCGGTTCTGAAGTTAGAAAAGCTTGAATTAAAATCATCAATCATAATTTTGTTTCCTTATCTGTTAAAATGGGTGCCATTGTACACAGATACACAAGGTCTATAAATTATATGCTTTTTCTAAATCATATAAATATGACATTATCCATGACTATATGGTAATGACTAGAGATACTAGTGACCTAGTATCTCACACTAGTGAGTAGCAGAGTCTGGTTAAGGATGGCTGTACCAACATACTTTTTCCTATTGGATCTTGTGGGAATTAGCACTTGCCTTATAGGACCTGTGGGCTCCAAGAGAAAGAGGAAGATAGAATAAGAGACCAAGAGACAATGAAAATAAGAGGGAGAGTAAGAGGTATTAGGCTAGGGCCTAAAGATATTTTTTTGACTCAAATAACAATGGAGTGAATCCTAAACAAGTAAAATATTTTAGGAAAATGGAGTTGTCATTTCTATTATCTAAGTTCAACTACACAGTGTATTATTTTAAAATTAATCTAACTTTTGTCTGTTACAATATGGACCTTCTAAATTAGGTGATTACTTTATTTGGCACCTTCTCAACGACCCAAAAAGCAGAAACAAAATAGCAGTTGATCTCAGGTTGGAGAGAGAGTGCCCAAAACCCCTTAATGTACTTTATGGGTGGCCTCAGGGGATATTTAGGGTAATGTTGGCAATGTTGATTTTTCTCTTTACTACTTCCTTTTAGAACATAACTTTTGTTAGAAATTATTTTACTGTGGAGTTAGTATAAATGGTTTTCTATGAGTTGCATTAATATTTGCATAATCTATTACTATTCATAAATTTGTGCCAACCCTTTTATTCTGCTAGAGGCTTTGACTAGGACTCAACTAGATGCCTTTTGTGGCAATGTTTTTAAGACTGTTGTGTTCTAGTTTGCTTATTTTTGTTTTTTTCACCTTACTCATATATTCACTTTCATATAGAAACATTGCTATAAATTGTGGTCACTTTCCCAGGAAAGTCCTCAACCCCACAAATGCAGTATACCTGAAATATGCACTCTGCATTTATAATGAAAACAACACCACGATACCAACTTGAAAGTGATCTGCCCTGGATGACTCATAAAGCTGAAAAACCTACCCATGGAAATGCTTTAAAAGCCTTGGAAGAAATGTGCCATCAAAATGCAAATATGTTTTCATTTAAAAAGAAAAAAATTTTCTCTGTGGAAACTGGTTTACATAGGATTTGGAGTTAACATTCCAGTTTTTCAACTGATTGAAACCATTGGCTATTTTATTTACTGATGTTCTTTGGACTTAATACCATCTGCTGCTCATTGTTACAGCATGCAAAATTCCTGGGATTGAATAGCCTCCAGCAGATTTCTTTGTTATGGTCCATTTTTTGTAGGCTGTTTGTTCAACTTTTCTTGGTAGTTCCAGTATTCTTTTTGATGGAATCTGTTTTGGTGTAGATCTTCCATGACCTGAACTACAAATTCCCAATTTCCAGAAAATATAACAAAGCACATGTAAATTTTTGTTGTTTAAATTATTCTGATCCTGTTAACTACACTAACTTTTTTGCTTTTGATAACTAGATCTGTTATTCTTCCTCTCTATTGTTCCTCAAACTAAAGTCATTTACGTTGTCATCAGGTATTGCTAGGTAGTACTTCACTAGCCCATGAAATATGGCTGTCCTTACCTACTGGTTACTGTAAGCAGGGGAATGTTGGAGTCTTAATGCCTGGTAACTCAGCACATACCTTATTGGGAGACAGAATCTTAGCAGAGGTGATCAAATGAAAAGGTTGGTAGAGGGCCCTAATCCACTATGAAATGTGTCCTTATGAAAATCAGAAATAGGGAAACAAAGATACATGCAGGGTAAGTACCATGTGAAGACTGGAGACATACTGGTACAAGCCAAGGAAGTACCAGAGCATGGACATGGGTCTGGAACAAATTCTTCCCTAGTGTTTTGGAGGAAGCATGCCCCTGCTAATACCTTTGTCTCAAACTTGTATTTCTACAACTATGAGACAATAAGTTTGTTGTTTAAACCAGTTTCTGGCCTTTTGTTACTATGACTCCAGTTAACTAATACATTTATTCCTGCTCTTATTACCCATTCTTTATTGATTCCCCTTCTGTGTTTCCCAAATCCTCCAAATTCTTTGCCTCCCCCCCCATTGCTATAGACATATACTCAAATTATAACTTTGATTTAAGGTCTAACTCCTCAAATATTAAGCTGTTCATGAATATTTCTTTTTTTTAATTTTTATTTTTTTGTTCTAATTAGTTATACATAATAGCAAAATACATGTTGATTAATTGTACACAAATGGAGCACAACTTTTTATTTCTCTGGTTGTGGGTGATGTAGAGTTGCACAACATGTGCAGTCATACATGAACATAGGGTAATGATGTTCATCTCATTCCACCATCTTTCCTGCCCCCATGTCGCCTCTCCCTTCCTCTCCCCTTTGCCTAAAGTCCTACCATTCTTTCTATGCTCCCCCCCCCCATTATGGATCAACATTGACTTATCAGAGAGAACATTCAGCCTTTGGATTTTTGGGATTGGCTAACTTTGCTTAGCATGATATTCTCCAACTCCATCCATTTACCTGCAAATGCTGTAATTTTATTCTGTCTTATTGCTGAGTAATATTCCATTGTGTATATATACCACAGTTTCTTTATTCATCTGTTGAAGGGCATCTTGATTGGTTCCACAGTTTAGCTATTGTGAATTGAGCTGCTATGAACATGATGTGGCTGTGTCACTACAGTATGTTGATTTTAAGACCTTTAGGTATAGACCAAGGAGTGGAATAGCTAGTTCAAATAGTGGATTAGTGATTGCACCAATTTGCAGTGCCACCAGCAATGTATGAATGTACCTTTTTCTCCACATCCTCACCCATACTTATTGCTTGCATTCTTGATAATTGCTATTCTAACTGGAGTGAGATGAAATCTTAGAGTAGTTTTGATTTGCATTTCTCTACTAGAGAAGTTGAACATTTATTCCTGTATTTGTTGATTAATTATATGTCTTCTGAAAAGTGTCTGTCTGGTTCCTTAGCCCATTTATTGATTTTTATTTCTATCATTTTGGTGTTCAATTTTTTGAGTTCTTTATGTGTCCTGGAGATTAGTGCTGTATCCGATGTGTGTGTGTAGTAAAAATGTTCTCCCACTCTGTGGGCAACTCTTCATGTTATTGTTTCCTTTACTGATAAGAAGCTTTTTAGTTTAATTCATTCCACTTATTAATTCTTGATTTTAGTTTTTGTGCTTTAGGAGTCTGGTTAAGGAAGTCAGGACCTAATCTGACATGATGAAGATTTGGACCTACTTTTTATTCTATTAGGTGCAGGGTCTTGGGTCTAATTCCTAGGTCCTTCATCCACTTTGAGTTGAGCTTTGTGCATGGTGAGAGAGAGTGGTTGAGTTTGTTTTTGCTGCATATTGATTACTAGTTTTCCCACACCATTTGTTGAAGAGACTACCTTTTCTCCCATGTATGTTTTTAGCACCTTTGTCTGCAGGAGATAACTATTTATGTGGGTCTGTCTCTGTGTCTTCTATTCTGTACCATTGGTCTATATGTCTATTTTGGTGCCAATACCATGCCGTTTTTTTTTACTATAGCACTGTAGTATAGTTTAAGTTCTAGTATTGTGATGCTTCCCTGCTTAAATCTTCTTGCTAAGAATTGCTTTGGCTATTTTGGGTCTCTTATTCTTCCAAATGAATTTCATGGATTTTTTTTTCTATTTCTATGAGGAATGTTGTTGGGATTTTAATTGGAATCTGTATAGCACTTTGGGTAGTATGACCATTTTGACAATATTAATTCTGCCTATCCAAGAACATGGGAGCCCTTTCCATTTTCTAAGATCATCTTCAATGTCTCTCTTTAGTGTTCTGTAGTTTTCATTGCATAGGTCTTTCACCTCTTTTGTTAGATTGATTCCCAGGTGTTTTTTTTTTTTTTTAGGCTATTATGAATGAGGTAGTTCTCCTAATTTCTCTTTCTGAGGGCTTATCAGTGATGTATAGAAATGCATTTGATTCATGAGTGTTGATTTTATATCCTGCTACTTTGCTGAATTTATTTATTTTAGAATTTTTCTGGTGGAGTTTTTTGGATTCTCTAAGTATAGAATCATGTCATCAGCAAATAGTGATAGTTTGAATTCTTCTTGTCCTATTCATACCCCTTCAGTTTCTTTCATCTAATTGCTCTGGCTGGAGTTTCAAGGACTTTATTGAATAGGAGTGGTGAGAGAGGGCATCCTTGTCTTGTTCCAGTTCTTCGAATGCCTACAATTTTTCTCCATTTAGAATAATGCTGGCCTTGGACTAGCATAGATAGCTTTTATGATATTGAGGTATGTTCCTACTATCCCTAGTTTTTCTAGTGTTTTAAACATGAAAGGGTATTGTATTTTATCAAATGCTTTTTCTGCATCTATTGAGATGATCATATGATTTTTATCTTTAAGTCTATTGATGTGATGAATTACATGTGTTGATTTCCATATATTGAACCAACCTTGCATCACTGGGATGAACCCCACTTGATCATGGTACACTCTTTTAGTATGTTTTTGTATGCAATTTGCAAGAATTTTATTGGGAATTTTTGCATCTATGTTCATCAGGGATATTGGTCTGAAGTTTTTTTTCTTTGATGTCTTTGTCTGGCTTATGTATCAGGATGATACTAGCCTCATAGAATGAGTTTAGAAGGGTTCCTTCCTTTTTATTTCATGGAATAATTTGAGGAGTATTGGTATTAACTCTTTGTAGGTCTTGTAGAACTCAGCTGAGAATCTGTCTGGTCCTGGGCTTTTCTAAGTTGGTAGGCTTTTGATGGCATCTTCTATTTCCTTGCTTGAAATTGATCTGTTAAAATTGTATATCTTCTGATTCAGTTTGGGCAACTCATTTTTTTCTAGAAATTTGTTGGTGTCTTCAATGTTTTCTATTTTATTGGAGAATAGATTTTCAAAATATTTTCTAATTGCCTTCTGTATTCTAATGGTATCTGTTGTGATATTTCCTTTTTTCATCATGAATTTTAGTAATTTGGGTTTTCTCTCTCCTTATTAGGATGGCTAATGTTTTACCATTTTTATTTTTTCAAAGAACTAACTTTTTGTCAATTTTTTCAATTGTTTCTTTTATTTCAATTTCATTGATTTCAGTCCTGATTTTAATTATTTCCTGTCTTCTACTACTTTTGGTGTTGATTTGTTCTTCTTTTTCTAGGGCTTTGATATATAATGTCAGTTCATTTATTTGTTGACTTTTTATTCTTCTAAGGAATGAGCTTAATGCAATGAACTTTCCTCTTAGCACTGCCATCATACTGTCCCAGAGAGTTTGGTATGTCATACGGGAATTCTCATTTACCTCTAAGAATTTTTTTTAAAATATTTTTTTTAGTTGTAGATGGACACAATACCTTTATGTATTTTTATGTGGTGCTGGGGATCAAACCCAGTGCCTCACACATGCAAGGCAAGTGCCCTACCACTGAGCTACAATCCCAGCCCAACCTCTAAGAATTTTTTTTATCTCCTCCTTGATGTCTTTTGTTCTTTTTTATCTCCTCCTTGATGTCTTCATGCATCAATAGTGTATTATTTAGTCTCCAGGTGTTGGAGTAGCTTCTATTTTTTAATTTTATCATTGATTTCTAATTTCATTCCATTGTGGTCTGATAGAATGCAGAGTACTATCTCCATTTTTTTTGTATTTTCTAAGACTTTCTTTGTGTCATAACATATGGTCTATTTTAGAGAAGGATCCATGTGCTGCTGAGAAAAAAATGTATCCCTTTGAATGGAATATTCTATAGATGTCTGTTAAGTCTAAATTATTGATTCTATTATTAAGTTGTATGATTTCTTTGTGTAGTTTTTGTTTGGAAGATCTGTCTAGTGATGAGAGATGTGTTCAAGTCCTCCATTATTATTGTGTTGTGATCTATTGGATTCTTGAAATTGAGAAAGATTTGTTTGAACATAGATGCTCCATCTATGGAAAAATGTTTGAGGCATAAATATTTACCATTGTTATGTCTTTTTGATGTATGATTCTCATACATCAGCAGTATAAAATGTCCTTTATCCTTTCCAACTTTGGTTTGAAGTCCACTTTATCTGATATGAGGATGAAAACCCCTGCTTGTTTACACAGTCCATGTGAGTGGTATGTTTTTACCCATCCTTTCGCCTTCAGTCTGTGGATATCTTTTCCAATGAGATGAGTCTCTTGAAGGCAGCATATTGAAAATCTTTTTTTTTTTTTTTTTGTAATCCATTCTGCCAGTCTTTTAATTGATGAGTTTAAGCCATTGACATTCAGGGTTATAATTGAAATATTGTTTATATTCCCAGTCATTTTAGTTTGTTTTGGTTTTTCACTTGGTTTCTCCTTTGATTTGGTTTTTCCTTTAGTGTAGTTCCTCCCTTCACTGATTTTCATTATTGTTTTTCATTTCCTCCTCATGGAATATTTTGCTGAGAATGTTCTGTCATGCAGGCTTTCTTGTTGTAAATTCTTTTAACTATTGTTTATCATGGAGTGTGTTTATTTTGTCATCAAATCTGAAGTTTAATTTTGATGATTGGCATCCTTTTTCTTTCAGAGGTTGGTATATGTTTTTCCAGGATCTTCTAGCTTTGAGGGTCTGGGTTGAAAAATCTGCTGAGATCCAAATTGGTCTCCCCCATATGTAATCTGAAACTTTTCTCTTGTGGCTTTTAAAATCCTATCCTTTTTATGTATGCTAGACATTTTTATTATAATGTGGCTTGGTGTAGATCTGTTATAATTTTGTACACTTGCTGTCCTATAAGCTTCTTGTATTTGATTTTCCAATTCATTTTTCATGTTTGGGAAATTTTCTGATATTATTTCATTGAAGAGATTGTGTATTCCTTTGGTTTGTATCTCTGTGCCTTCCTCTATTCTGATAAATCTTAGATTTGGTCTTTTGATGTTATTCCATAGTCCTTGGATGTACTGTTCATGGTTTCTTATCACTGTGTGGTCACCTTTATTTTCAAGAGCGTACATTTTGTCTTCATTGTCTGAGGTTCTGTCTTCCAAGTGATCTTGTCTTTTGGTGATGCCTTATACTGAGTTTTTAATTTGGTTCATTGTTTCCTTCATTTCAAGAATTTTTTTTTTTCCAGAATCTATCTTGAAGTAATCTTTTGCTACCTGTATTTGCTCTTATCTATTTGTTGGAGTGATCAGTTGTTTCCTATATATGCTCTCTTATGTCATTGATTTACAGATCAATTTAAGTATGTTCATTTTGAACTCCTTCTCTGACATTTCATTTACTGTGCTATAAGTGGATTCTATTATTGTATCATCTTGGTTTGTTTGGGGCACTTTCTTTCCTTGTCTTTTCATGCTTTTCATGTATCTTTCCTTCTAGCAGTGTGGATCCATGGTATTACAATTTCTGCCTTATAATCTTATAGTGTCCCTGAAGGTTACTGATGTCTCACCTTTAAGGGGGAGATCAATATTAACAGCACCCAATGCAAAATGATATGCAGCATTAAACCATATAGTTCCTATTTAGATTATTATAGTTTTGTCACAATAAACAGGAATGATGTGTTCAGTTATTATCTGCAATATAAACAGTAGTTTTGCAAAAGGACCTACAGGTTCCAAAGGTAGACAAAGAGAGAAACGGGAGAGGCCATAGAGTGTGATGTTTATAAGGTAGGAAGTAAGAATATAGAGGTATTAGATAATAGGAAGAGTGGAAGATGGATCAAAAGAAGTTGACTGTTAACAGGAGAAAAGAGAGAAAGAGGCAATCCAGTGCAAGGCTCTCTCCTGCCTCTGCAACAAGATGGTGGCTATTAGCACACCTGGTAAGGATACCTCTGGTATACCAAGTTGGCAGGGACTTGATGATGCTCTTCTGTGTCTTGGCTGTTGTCCTTAGATGGAAGTGGCTATGTCTGTAGTTGGTGGTAGGGAAGCATCAAACTTGTTAAGTGCCTTGGTGTTGGGTTCCCATCCATTGCCCAGAATCCCAAGATAAAAGCTGCTGCAACTGAAGATGGTGGCGGCAGCACCAGGGATAACATGAGATGTTGAGGGAGGTGTCCCAAGATGGTGGCAACCACTCTTAGAGATGGGGCTGAATGGGCAAGTGCGAAGATGGCTTTGGGTGGCCTGTTTGGAGGTATAGTACTGTGGTGTGCAGGAATGGTCCTCAATATGGTGGGCACTCCTGTGCCTGGATCTGGGCCTGGGCTCCTCATGGGTTGGCGGTGTGGTCCTAGGCCTGGGCTTGGGCTCCACAGGGATCACCAGGGTTGTACTGGGCCTACCTGGTCTCCACAGGGTTGGCAGGACTGTCCTGGGCCTGCCTGGTCTCTGTGGGATCAGAAATACTGTCCTGGGCCTGCCTGGGCTCCACATGGATTGATGGGGCTGTCCTGACTATTCATGAATATTTCATAAGCAATATGCTTCTCATAAAAAGTAGAGGTGCTTACTCCCTGGTGCCCTACTTTGAAATTCTCAGATTGGTCCCAAAGGGCCAGCAGGCATTTTTCTCCATCACCAGAGTAGGCATCAGGGCCAGTGTACGGGTTTGTTCAGTGAGTTATGGGAAGAAATCATGTGATGCTCAAATAAATTTAAATACGTATTTGTCCTTGGGTTTAATCTAAACATTTATTCTAGAAAAATGAATATCTTTACAGTATTTGGCACTGTCATTATTTAACATAAATTTTGTTTAGAAAATTTTGTAGTTCTATGTTATAAAGGTCATTTATTATAAATTTGTTATTTTCCTTTTGTTAGAAAAGCAGAATGGTTATTTACTTGGGAATACTTCTTTTTTAGATTGTTCACTGAAGTGAATTTTCATTGCTGGTAAACTTTCAGTTCTCTTGAGTTTTATAAGTAGAGAATTGTTGAAATTAGAAATTAGTTTGTTTTTCATCCTGTTACATCTAGATTTCCTGACTTATTTTTTAATGTAATTAGAGCATCTAGAGAAACAAGACAGTGGTCACAGTGAGCATCCTTACTGATGCCTGCTGAGAATTTGTCTGACTGCCTCATTAAGGAGGAAGGGGTGTGGGATTTTTATCAATTGCCTTTTCTGTGTCCCATGACATGATGATGCATTTAAAACAGCTTGTTGACTTAGTCATCTATACACTTTTGTCCATGTAAATTTTATAATCTGTTTTATATTTTTAAAAAATTTTAAGTAGAATTATTATTGGCATCCAGAGAGTTTATAGACTTAATCAGGGAGAATTTATACCTTTATAATGTAAAGTAGACTTATCTAGGAGCACAGAATATATCCCAACTTGTTTAGATAATTGCCTACATATTTTACTAAAGTCTAACATTTTTAAAAATGGAATTTTGTGTTATTCATAAAGATAATTCCCCAAATACTAGTTGTGATAGGAAAGATATGTATTTTATTGTATTTTCTAGTTGTCTTTTTACTGGTAAAAAGAACACCTTTAATTTTTGTATATGGATTTTTTTCCCTGACAATCTTGCTAAATTCCTATTTTTTAATTTAGATGTTTTTTTTTCTAGATAGATAATAACATTATCGAAAAGCAACAATATTTTTGTCATTTTCTTACAAGACTTATACCTTACATGATCATCATTGTAATGGAATGTCTTAAGTTTTCCCATTAAGCATACTATTAATCATACCTGTGATTTTTAACCTGTGTTGACTACAAGCTAGTATAAAGTTTGTTTTCTAGTTTGCAATCAGTTTTTTCCTTTGTTAAAAAATAAATCTGGAATTTTTTTCAATTTCATTTTTCCTTTTTTGGCTATTGAAGAGATCATATTACTTTCTATGTATCTATGTATGTATTTCTGGTGCTAGGGATTGAACCCATGGCCTCACACGTGTTAGCCAAGTGCTGTACCACCAAACTACACTTAGCCCATTTTCCCTTTTTGATGGGGCAAATTACATTGATAAATTTTCAAGAAACATAATTCATGCACCATAAAATTCCCCACTATAAAAGTCTATAATTGAATGTTTCTAGGGCATTCACAAATTTGTAACACCATGGCCTCTGTCTAGTTACAAAATATTTTAATCACCTACTTGTACCCATCCAGTATCCTCCCAGCCCCTGGCAATCACCAACCTGTTTTCTGTGTCCTTGCATCTGCCTCTTTTGGACATTTCATGTAATGAAATTGAATGATACATGGCTTCTCTTTTCTAGCTTCTATCACTTAGTACACTGTCTTCAAGATTCCTTCACAATGTAGCATGCATCAGGACTTCATTCACTTTTATAATTGAACAGTGCTCTGTTGAATGGATATAATACTTGGTTGACTCATCTGCTATGACATGGATTGTTTCTACTTTTTAATTATTATGAATAATGCTACTTATGAACATTGGATACAGGTTTTGTGCAGGTGTAATTTTTCATTTCTCTTAAATATGTACCTAGGAATGGGATGGCAGAATCATCAGGTAGCTTTAGTTTTGAAATTTTTGACAAATTTCTAACTGTTTTCAAAAACTGTCACATCATTCTCATTCCACTCAGTAATACGTGAGGATTTTCCACACCTTTGCCAACCCTCACTTGTGGTGGTCTTCATTCTAGCCATGTTACTAGGTGGGAAGTGGTACTTCACTGTGGTTTTAATTTGTTTCCTAATGACGAATGCTGCTGAGCATCTTTCCATGTGATTATTAGTCATTTGTATACTTCTTTGGAGGAATGTATAAGTCTTTGCCCATGTTTAATTGAATCATTTGTCTTTTCATTTTTAAAGTACACAAATCCAACCAGTCTGGTTGCCTTTAATATTCTCTTCTTAAAGATGGTTGATAAAAAATATATATAAATATATATATATATATACTGTTCATTGAAAGTGCATATAAAGATGTTTAATATGAAGAATGCAATCTGCTTATAATTTTGTGCAAAGTTAGAAAAATTATGATTGTAATAATTTTTTTTTCTATTTGCCTCAACAAATGTTTTCAGTGAATAGTGTGTACAGCTTCTGAAAATTTGTTTTTTTTTCTGTTATGTTTGATAACATGTATTTAAATGCAACTTTTGAGAAAAATAAATAAAAATTAAAATTAAAAAAAAAAAT
>PVHX01017459.1:0-40055 GCA_004024805.1 Geosciurus inauris | reverse complement strand
CTTACAGAAATAGAAAAAGCAATCATAAAATTCGTTTGGAAAAATAAAAGACCCAGGGGGCTGGGATTATGGCGCAGTGGTAGTGTGCTCGCCTAGCATGTATAAGGCACTGGGTTCAATCCTCATCACCACATAAAAAAAATAAAAAAAAATAAAGATATTCTGTCACCTACAACTAAAAAATAAACATTAAAAAAAATAATAAGAGACCCAGAATAGCCAAAGCAATCCTTAGCAAGAAGAGTGAAGCCAGAAGGCATCACAATACCAGACCTTAAACTATACTACAAAGCTATAGTAACAAAAATGGCATGGTTTTGGCACCAAAATAGACATGTAGACCAATGTTATAGAATAGAAGACACAAGGACAAACCCACATAAATACAGTTATCTCTTACTACAAAAAGATGCTAAAAACATATTGGAGAGAAGATAGTCTCTTCAATAAATGGTGCTGGGGAAACTGGAAATTCATATACAGCAAAATAAAACTAAACCCCTATCTCTCATTATGCACAAAACTCAACCCAAAGTGGACCAAGGACCTAGGAATTAAACCAGAGACCCTGCACCTAATTGAGGAAGAAGTAGGCCCAAATCTTCATCACATCAGATTAGGCCCCAACTTCCTCAACAAGACTCCTAAAGCTCAAGAAATAAAATCAAGAATTAATAAATGGGATGGACTGAAACTAAAAAGCTTCTTTTCAGCAAAAGAAACAATCAATGAGGTGAACAGAGAGCCAACATTCTGGGAGCAGATTTTTGCCACACACACATCAGAGTACTGAGCTCCAGGATATATAAAGAACTCAAAAAACTTAACAACAAAAAAACAAACAACCCAATCACTAAATGGGCTAAGGAGCTGAACAGACACTTCTCAGAAGAAGATATACAATCAATCAACAAATTTATGAAAAAATGTTCAACATCTCTAGCAATTAGAGAAACGCAAATCAAAACTACTTTAAGATTTCATCTCATGCCAGTCAGAATGGCAGTTATCAAGAATACAAGCAACAAGCCAGGCGCAGTGACGCACACCTGTAATCCTAGCACTTTGGGAGGCTGAGACAGGAGAATTGCGAGTTCAAAGCCAGCCTCAGCAATGGTGAGGCGCTAAGCAACTCAATGAGACCCTCTGTCTACATAAGACACAAAATAGGACTGGGGATGTGGCTCAGTGGTCTAGTACCCTTGAGTTCAATCCCCAGTACCAAAACAAACAAAAAAAAAGAATACAAACAACAGTAAGTGTTGGCAAGGCTGTGGGGGAAAAGTCACACTCATAAATTGCTGGTGAGATTGCAAATTGGTGCAACCAATCTAGAAAGCAGTATGGAGGTTCCTTAGAAAACTTGGAATGGAACCACCATTTGACTCAGCTATCCCACTCCTTGGTCTATACCCAAAGGATTTAAAAACAGCATACTACAGTGAGGCAGTCACTTCAATGTTTATAGCAACTCAATTCACAATAGCTAAACTGTGGAAGCAACATAGATGCCCTTCAATAGATGACTGGATAAAGAAACTGTGGTATATATACACAATGGAATATTACTCTGCATTAAAAGAGAATAAAATTATGGCGTTTGCAGATAAATGGATGGAGTCAGAGAATATCATGCTAAGCGAAGTAAGCCAATCCCCAAAAAGCAAAGGCTGAATGTTCTCTCTGATAAGTGGATGCTGATCCATAATGGGGGAGGGAGCATGGGAAGAATGGAGGAACTGGTCAAAGGGGAGAGAGAGGAGGGGAGGGGAGATGGGGGCAGGAATGATAATGGAATGCGATGGACAACAATGCCCTAGGTACATGTATGACTGCACATATGGTATAACTCTATATTGTGTACAACACAAGAAATGAAAAGTTGTGCTCCATTTGTGTACAATGAATCGAAATGCATTCTGCTGTCATGTATGCCTAATTAGAATAAATAAATTTTTAAAAAAAGACTAGATCACAGTGCTAACACACAATAAGGGAAGGGGAGAATAGTTCATTGGATTAGACAAAGGAGAATGAAGGAAAGGGATGGGGGATGGGCATAGGAAAGACAGTGGAATGAATGGGACATAACTTTCCTATGTTCACATATGAATACATAACCAGGGAAACTCTGCATCATGTAAAACCACAAGAATGAGAAGTTATACTCCATGTATGTATAATATGTCAAAATAAATTCTACTATCATGTATAACTAAAAAGAACAAAAAAAATTTTTTTAAAGACTAGGCTTGGGGGAGGGTAGAGAACACTCTATCCTAAGTAAAAAGAGGGAACGTGTAAGAGCAAAGTATAGGGAATTAGTGGATGGGGCAGGGATTAACATGGCTGCAGAAAGAGCACAACTCTCCAGGGACAGAGGAGCAGAGGAAGGAAGACCTGGCTATGGAGACCTTTCTGCCCTATTGGCAAAATAGGCTTTTGACTATCAAGAGGCTTATATTTGTCAAGAGAAAATATTTCCACTTAGAACAATACTTGTCTTGCAAAACTGAACAAGATGTTTCACCATAGCTATTTCTAAGCAGCTGCAACTGGCTGGGACCACATACTTGGAGTGACCGTGGTATGCCTGACTCTCAAATCCAACTGAAAACTTTCTTGATCAGTGAACCACAGGATTTGTTGGAAGCAGTGTTCAGGCCTATGGACTCCTTAGCCACAGAGCCAGTTTTTAACACTTAATTTGTACCAATTAACCCCTGATTATTCCTCCTTAGCAAAACCACTCCATTTCTTCTCTAAGGTGTGTTCTATTGTCTGGCAGGTTAAAAACAAACAGAAAAAAGAGTTGAAATTTTTAGGCACTAAAGATGGTATACAGAGAAAGGTAATACATAAAGTAATATGTGTAAGGGCTAAAGGTGACTTCAGCCTCAGAAAGCCCCATGAAACCAGGTAGAGTCTGGAAGAGACCAGCTAATGCCTCCAAGTCCCAAATCCCAAGGACAGCCGGAGGATGTAGGCACAAGCCATGAGAAGAGGTGTGTAATCGTGAATATAATCCCTGGAATCCCAGCCACCACTACTGGGCTCCACCTCCGTCTCAACACCTTGGATTTCCTGGTTACACCATTGGTGGGAAAATTGGAAAACCCTTGCTACATCTGTCAGCATGACTCTTCACCCGGAGCCCAGGTCCCTATTGTCAGCTGCATCACTACACCCTGCCATCTTTTCTAGGCCCTCCCACTGTCGCCGTGACAACTGCCACCTCCTCTCACTTTATCACCATTGCCTCCACAATCTTTTGCCACCCCAACCTAGTCACTGCTAATGTGTTCATCAAATAAGGAGCCCCATAGTCCTGTCTGCCTGGGACACAGAGGTTTCCTGGGACATGGGGCGTTCAGTGCTAAAACCGGCAGCAAACCTGGATAGCTGGTTATCCCCCCACTGTAGTTGTCCCAGCTGCCACCACCGCTGGCCTGTGCCTTAGAATTCAACATGGGAACAGTGGAGCATACCTCTGACCCATGAAAAAGTGTTGAAGTAGCTTTTTCCTTTGCCTTGAGTGTCCTGTTGGGGCCCCTGGGGAAACTATGCAACCATTTCCCCATGGAACTATGCAACCCTGTAAGACTGCACTCTCTCTCCTCAGTCTGCTCTCTGTCCCTCAGCTCTCCCCACAGCTGTGTTACCTCCAGGCCAAATCTGCCCTGTCATGGACTCCCTTGTCTTTGGGGAGGACCTTCACCACACATCCTGCGTGTGCTTAAACTTATTGCAGTGGTCCAGTATGTGTGCATTGACCGAGCATGCAGAATGCTCACGTTTGCTATGGTGTTATTTTGAATGCTAAAGGATATCTGAAGAATACTTTCAGATGATTTTTGAAAAAGGAAGAAATGAAATCTTTAGAGGAGATACTTCTTAATCTCACCAAAAACTTTCTTTATAAAAAAAATCAAGATTGAGATTAATTTGCTGGTTTTTATAAAACCCATATATGCTCACCTCTATGACTTAGAAAACCATATAAACTTAGCCTCCAAAATCACACCCAACCCCACCATCCCAATATAACTACTGTTAGTATGTGTATCAATTTGATATATATCCTTCTATTTATACCTATACTTGCACTTAGATGTAGAAGGCTTTAAATTAAAATGCGATCACATATACAAATGTTATGTATGTCTTCATACTATAATAGCTTGTTTTTTTCACTTCTGAATACTATGAACATCTCACCTGTTGATAAATAATAATCTGCATAATCCCTTTTAATGGCTACATGGTATCCCATGTATTCCATGGTATCCCGTGGATGTTTACTCCAGGTGTTTAGCTTAGGAATGTGTGAGCAGAAATGCTGATAACAAAGCACCTTTCTGATGGACACAGTGGCACATGCCTACCTTCCCAGCAACTCAGGAGGCTGAGGAAAGAGAATTACAAGTTCAAAGCCAGCCTGGGAAATTTAGGAAGACCCTATCTCAAAATTTAAAAATATAAAAGATCTGGGGATGTAGCTTGGTGGTAAAGCACTCCTGAGTTCTACCCCCAGTACAAAGAAGGAAAAGAGGGAGGGGGTCAGAGGGAAGGAGGGAGGGAGAACAGAGAGAGGGGAGGAGCAAAGTATTGACTTCCCTTAAGGACTATCTTCATTTCATTGTAGCATTGGCACCTCCTGAAACCATAACTCCAATTTGCCACTGTAGTTTAAAGAGTAGTCCATAAAATAAAATATCTAAAAGCACATCTTGATTAAATATCATCAAAAGGGAGAAACAGAAAACCCAGAGGCTCACTGATCTAATAGACAGTGATTCCTGAAAAGAAAAACAAAGAGGAGAAAGTAACTTCACTGCCAAATGTTGGCAATGTAGTACAAGTGGGTGAAACCAGTTCAAAAGAGCTGGAGAGAGAAACTAGCAACCAGGAAGGAAGCACAGGTGAAATCATAAAAGAACTCAAAGAAGTAGCCCTTAAGATTAAAAAAAAAAAAAGAAGAAAGCAAATATACAAAGGCTCTTCAAAATGTGAAGATTATAAGAAATAATAAAAAGGAAAAAAGATCAAAAGGAACAAGCAAAACTATAAGAAATAAACGCAAGGGAACATATCAATATGTCAGGGTCTTCTTAGGCCAGGACAAAGTTTTAATTGGGAAATATGTCATACTTAATATTTTGAATATGATAGAATTCATATATATGTAATGTATGCACATGTTAAAAAACAATAATAAAATCAAACATCTGTGGGTCCACTACTTTGCCTAAAAAGTGGAACATGACCAGTATGGGTAAAGTCTTTTGTATATTCCTTCCTTCCTCTTGCTTTTCTTTATTATTTAGCCAAACATGTATTTTCCATAAATAATACACTTGGAAAGAGATCTACATGATTTTTAACTTTATATAAATGTGATGATACTGAGTCATTTATACACAGGATACTTGCCTAAAAAGAGTCCATCTTTAGGTTTAGGATGTCTAGGCATGTGCTCTGATCTGTATAAGTGCCCCCCAAAGGTTCACATGTTAACAGCTTGGTCCCTAGGGTGGTGTTTCTTGGAGCTGCTATGAACCTGTGGAAAGTCCTTAGAGAGTCCAGGGTGCCCTGAATGCCCAGGACAGCCTTGAGAGTTGCTTCCCCAGGTTCAGCAGGGAAGTCACTCTGAGGTTCTGCAGCTGTGGTCCAATAGGCCCTGATGCAGCTTTTACTGGCAGCAGACCTTGGCATTGTCCACATGGTACTGGTTTTGCAGGCATGCAGAATGCAAGACTTATGGGGTCAAGAAGGCTTCCACCAAGAATTCAAAGGAAAGCCGGGAAGCCAAGTAGTATGCTGCAGGGACAGAGTCCCTGCAAGCTGCTGCTACCAGTAATGTGTGGAGGCGTGGGAGTGAAGCCAAAGCTATAAGGAGACTCCCAGAAAGGAGAGTTGCTGGCAGTGTGTAATACCTGCCAAGGGAGCTGCAAGCAGCATGTAGAAACTGCCCAAGACAGATGCCATTTAGTCTAAAATCAGCAAGGCCAGAAGAGTGGGGATACCCAAGCCTTTAGGAATCCACATTCTGCCACAGTGTACCCCATTTGCTGGACACAGAGCTTTAGGATTTCGTTTTCCCTGCTAGATTTTGTCTTGCTTTGGGTTGATCTCTCCTTACTATTTTTTTTTTAAATATTTTTTTAGTTGTAGATGGACACAATATCTTTATTTTTATGTGGTGCTGAGGATCGAACCCAGTGCCTCACGCATGCAAGGCAAGCACACTACCACTGAGCTACAATCCCAGCCCCTCTCCTTACTATTTTTTATTCTTACCTTTTTGTATAGGAATGTTTATATTGTGCCTGTCCATCACTGTTATCTTGAAGTATGCAATTTTCTTTTTTTAATTATGCCTCATAGTTGAGTTTGCCTTTGGTCTCAGAGGAGACTTTGGACTTGGGCTTCAAAGCAGTACTGGCACAGTTAAGACTGTGGGGACTCTTTGGGATGGACTGAATGCATTTTGTCTTGTGCAGTAGACATAAACTTTTGGGGGACAGGGGTGAAATACTATCATTTGGATAAATATACCCCAAAGGCATACTTGGGTTATGCTTGGCCCCCAGTGTAGCACTATTGGGAGTTGGTAGAACCTTTAGGAGGTGAGGGCTTATTAAGAGATCCTTTGGTCATTGGGAGAATGCCCCCAAAGGTGATTGTAGGACCTCAACCTCTTTCTTTTACTTCCTGGTCAGACCACAGCACCTGGCTCAATACACTGGTTTCAGTAATTTCAAAATACTACTTGAAATTGGGGCCACAGATCTAAAATAGACCTGTGGGGCCTGCCCTAACTCACAAAATTCCTCCATTTGGCAAGAAACGTGCTCAAGAAACGTGCTCATAAGAGGAATGTCCCTCTCCCCCTCATGCCCCAGGTCCCCCCAATGGTGAGGAAATCTGGCCCTCCCATAGTTCGAGGTTTCTTTTCTATTCCAGGATGATCAATGGTGGGAACATCTCCTTGAGGGGAAAATTTCACCTCTCTCTTCCCAGGAGACACATAATTAGACCCATGATTCAGATCAAAAAATGATAATAATCCATAGTGAATTTCTCAAAATTGGTTAATCAGTTCTGACTAGAACTCCACATAAACCATCTATAGTTCAAGCCAGGTTGAGCTTGAAAGTACAACCAGATTTTTGCCATAATCTTTCCTCCAATGTGAAGCAGAGACAATCAGACTATATAATCTTATGTGTCCTTATGTGTCTCCATCTCAGATCCTAATCTGGGTTTTATTTAATCTCCTATCAACAGAGACAAGAAGTTATTAATATCTTCTAAGAAAAAGTATTTTTTAGGAGTAGACCATTCATATTTAAGATTTAGGGGGGGAAAGGTCTCCAGAGTCATGGTTTTAAAGATAGATGTAAATTATAGTCCTAAATTGTACTATTTGGGATGGGAAACACCAACATATTTCTCCTACACTCAGTTTTACAACACTTTAACAGCAGATGTCATAGGGGCCTGAACACCCATGGAATAATTTTCCAGCAGACACCAGCCTGATGTCCTACAATTCAACTCAATGTTGATACTACGAACCTGGGGATCCCTCAGGTTAAGAACTCAGGTCCTTCAAGTCTGCTGCCACTTCACATGCATGCCAACTGTAAGTTCCAGTCATAGGCTGTGCTTCTGACCAATTGGCTGTGAATCGGGGTTCCCACAGTCCTCTCCTCAGTTTTGACCAATCTGCTACAGCTGATCACAGAACTCAGGTAGACACTTATATTTGCCGATTTATGACAAAGGATATGACAAAGACAGAGATGAAGAGTCAGACTGGAGAGAGGCACAGGGAAAGGTGTACAGGCAGGGACGTGGGGACAGCATGCACTCAATGCACATGCCACCCTTCGGGAGCCTCCTTGAGTGCAGCAAGCTCTCTGAACCCAGTCCCTGTGGATTTCTATGGACTCCCTATGCAGGCATGATTGATTACATCATTGGCACATGGTGATCCCAACCTTTTGCTCCTATCCCCTACCTTTCTCCTCCCCAGAGGGGGGCGGGCTGAGGCTATAACCATGCCCTGGTCTTTCGGTGACCAGCCTCCATTCTGAAGCTGTGTAGGGGCCCCAGTTACCAGACACCTCATTAGCATGCGAGAGACACTCATCATTCCATGGATTCCAAGGTTTCCGGAACTGTGCCAGGAACCAGGCCTGGGACCAAATATATATTTCCTATTCTATCACAATATCACAATAACATTTGACATCTTAATCTAGAGTATTGCCATTCAGATCATTGTATAAGTAAAGGAATCCATTTGAAAGCTTTTTCCAAAATATCGGTCCCAAAGTAAATTAATATTTTGATTTCCAAAAAGGAGATACTGGTAGCACTGGCTTAAGATAAAAAAACATTATCCCCACTGAGTCCAACATTGCATCCATCTTCTCAGCATAAGAAGCATTAACATGCTTACATATAGGGAAGGAAACTCTGTTTTTTTGTCGCATTTGCCAAAGGACACTGGATTCATTGGTATGCATTATGTGACGAGGTGGCATAGAATATAAATAGTCTAAACTATCACGTTTCCACTTCCAAGTCCACTTTATTATTTTATTTTTTTAATTAATTAATTTTTGGGGGGGATTGAACTCAGGGGCACTCGACCACTGAGCCACATCCCCAGCCTTATTTTGTGTTTTATGTATAGACAGGTGTAAAAACCAGATGACCAAAAGGAGGCAAATTAAAACTGCTGGGCAAGGCTTTACTGGAAATACACGCTCTCGGGCTGAACTCTCCCGTCCATTAGAGTGTGTACGGGAGAATGGCATGCGTGTTCCTGCTTACAGACAATTTTAAAAGGCCCTGTCAGGAAGGGGAGGGCTTAGGGCAGGAAGAGAAGGCCAAAGTCCTTCCTGGATAAGTCAGGAAAAACCTGCTGATTGACAGGAGGCGCCTCTACTGGTGCCTCAGTGTCTGGTTGGCCACTCCATTCCGCAGCTGCCCTGACTGGCCGCCCTAATTGGACACCCTGGACCCTGAACCGACCTAACAACAGGGTCTCACTGAGTTGCTTAGCACCTCACTGTTGCTGAGGCTGGCTTTGAACTCGCGATTCTCCTGTCTCAGCCTCCCTAAGCGCTGGGATTACAGGTATGCGCCACCGCGCCCGGCTTCCACTTAATTTTTTAAGAGTTGGCTCATAAAAAGAATTAAGAAAATAATACTTCTGACTTGCTTTTCAGAAGAGGAACTTTGGAATCTCTCTCCCATGATTATTTGTTTCTTGAAGACAGCTAGTTTTGCTCTGCCACTCATTGAGTGTAAGCTAGCTATCCTTGATGCAGGTCTGTGGTGTAATAGTGAAGAGAGGGTTCTCAAGGTATAAAGTGTTCCTTCACACGCAGTCAAGCTGTGCCCTTGCCTTGCCACCATCCCAGTGCTGTGCTATTTATGAAAACATACTGGTATCTTTTTTTGATAGTTTTATTTTATTTTTATGTGGTGCTGAGGATCGAACCCAGTGCCTCACACATGCAAGGTGAACACTCTACCACCGATATCTTTAATCACTGCTCCTAATCACTCCCTCCTCCTCTCTGCTCATTCCCCCTCCCACCCCGCCTTCCTTGTCTCTCTTTATTGTTTTTCGTTTCTCCTTGAATGTATGCTTCTCGACTTTCAGTCAAACAGCAACATAACCAGATATCATCAGAAAGTCTCCTTCGTGTCTTTATTGGCAGAATGAGTACTATTCCAAGGTCAAATATGAATGAAAGGAACCAGCCAAGACTTGCAGGATTTTTTGCCAAGTCATCATGAAGTTGCACCCCTAGCAAAATTATTTTCTTTCTCCTCTCTTCCATCATTTTCAATTAAGAGCAGTGACTTTTGTTTTCTCCCCAAACCCTGCTCCTTGTCTTAATGAGTAACTGGAGTTGGTTAAAAGCACTAACACTTCCCCTGCACATTCCCCATCCCCAGGTTTCAGCAAGGGTCCCAATTAAAAGGTAGTTGTAAAAAGTGCAGGGCTGAGAATTGCAGGGACAGAACCCAGATCACAGAGCTTCAAAGAGCAAACCTCTAAACAATTGTTCTTAGGTTCAGAGATCCAGGATGGCTCCGGGATGTGGAACTAAGATAAGACACCCAGACTCCCATTCCAGAACTGGCCATTTCTCAAGACTAATGAACTACACTGGCACCCACCGGCCTGAAACCAAGATGACATTCCCATGAAGAATGCTATATACACTTTCTCTCAGAGGTGCCAGGTAAGATGAGCCCCAGTGCTGGTCTTTCACCTCCCAGCCTGTTGATAAATAAAACCTTTTCTTCTCCTGCCACTCTGTCTCTCAGTTAATGGCTCTCTTGGGTGGCAGCAGAATTTAATGTTTGTAGTTTCAATCAGACCTATTAGAGAACTCTACAGAAAAAACTAAAAAGTAAGAATGGGAGGGGGAGTGTCCATAGAGCCCCTTCAGGTATCCAATAACTGACAGGGTTTCTCCAGCAGTTCTCATGTCAGCCACCACTTCTGTATCGACTGCTGCATTTGTGTCCTTATGTTAGAACCCCTGTCTCTAGGCCTCCTCTGCTCAATGCTGGGCCTTGCCCTTGTTTCCAGTTTTCATCATGAGATGGATCAATTGCAAATCCCTCTCTCCAGGTCACAGCTTAAGCAGCTTGATGTGTCACCTATGTATTTTCTGCTCACTCTTCCAGATCCAATCTCTAGCCTTCTGCATGCTAATTTGTACTCCAGAAGTCTTATTGGATGAACCCTTGGACAAACATCCCCCAATACCTCACCCCATCCTCTGGTAACTACCATTCTACTCTCTTCCTCCGTGATTTTGACATTTTTAGATTCCACATTTGAGTGAGATCATGTGGTATCTGTCTTTCTGTTCTATCTGTGTTGAAGTTATTGAAGTTATTGAAGTTCCAGTTCTGTGTTGTCACAAAAGAGAGAAATTAACCCTTTCTTATGGCTGAAGAGTATTCCCTTGTGTATATATATACATTTTCATTCATTCATCCTCAGTGATAAGACACCGAGGTTGATTCCACATCTTGACGGTTGTGACTAATACTACAATAAGCATGGAAGTGCCGACATCTCATCATCCTGATTTCATTTCCTTTGAAAAGACCCAGGAGTGGGGTTGTGGATCATATGGTAGTTCTAGTTTTAATTTTTGAGGAACCTCCATACAAATTTCCATAACATCCGTCCTAATTTACACTCCCACCAACAGTGTGGAAGTTTCGTTTTTTTCTCACATCCTCACCAACACTTGTTATCTTTCGTCTTTTAATAACAGTCTTTCTAACCATCTCATTGTGGTTTTAATTTGCATTTCCCTCCTGATTAGTGATGTTCGGTATTTTTTCACATACCTGTTGGCCATTTCTGTGTCTTCTTTTGAAAAAATCTATTCATCTTTTTAAATTGGGTTATCTGTTTTCTTGTTATGCAGTTGCCGAGACCCTTATACATTTTGGATGATAATCCATCCTTAGATACTACAATTTGCAAATATATTTTCCCATTTTGTAGGTTGTTTCTTCACTCTATCAATTGCTTCCTTTGCTGTGCTTTTAAATGTCATGTAATCCTGTTTGTCTGGTTTTGTTCTTGTTGCCTGTTTTTGGAGTCAAATCAAAAAAAAAAAAATCATTGCCTAAACCCCTTGGAGCTTTTCTCCAGGTGTCTTGACATTAGCAAGCACTTGGTACCAAGTCACCCTGGCTTCTCATTGGGTTCAGCCAAGAGGATTCTAGCATGAGGTCAAGGTCAGGAGAAAAAAGGCGGAGGGTGCATTTACCATGAAGCTAATGAAGCTTAAACTTTAGAGCTCTTCATCTGCTGCTGTTCCTTCCAAACATCTGTTTACATGAAATGTGTTCTTTTTTTTAAAATATTTTTTTAGTTGTAGATGAACATAATACCTTTTTAATTTTATGTGGTGCTGAGGATCAAACCCAGCACCTCACACCTACGAGGCAAGCACTCAACCGCTGAGCCACAACCCCAGCCCTGGTTTACATGAAATGCATTCTTTTTTTTTTTTTTTAGTTGTAGATGGACACAATATCTTTATTTTATTGCTTTTTGTATGTGGTGCTGAGGATCAAACCCAGGGCCTCACACATGCGAGGCAAGCGCTCTACCGCTGAGCTACAATCCCAGCCCCATGAAATGCATTCTTATGAAACTTTAAACAGAAGAGATTTTAAGCACAAATTAATATGGCCATTGTCTCTTTCTACCCTAAATTCTCCCTTATCATATTACTTATCTTATCTGGTGTCACTGGAATAGCTGTAGGTATATTTGGCATCTGGCTAAGGAGACATTAAGTTGAAAAGTCATTTAGTTGGACTTAGCTGAGTATCATCATGTGGTTCACAGTCTCTTCCATGTATGGTTAAATTATTGCTCATGAAGTTTCAGAGGCTAGAAAATAGCAGAGCTTTGTTTAATGCCAAGTGTCTTTCCTACGTCTGGTGATCATCAGTGAGCCTTTGGTTCCTCTACCATTTGTCACTCTCTCCCCACTTCTCTATCAGACAGCAGCACATTTTTCTGTCCCTATCACTCAAGTCTTATCCTCCACCACTGCCCTGCCTGCACTCCTCGCTCTTACCAAGCTAGAGTGCATGACTTTTTACTGAATCATGCATTGCAATACCCTTCTCTTGTCCTGGAATGGTCTTATCCAATCATAAGTACCTAACTGCTTATTTACTTCTTACTGTTTTAAGAAAAAATACTGATGTTGATGAAAATAACATAAAACTCATATCATAGCAAAAATGATAAATCCATATCATCAGTTCAAAGAGTATTCAGGATTAGTCACTACACTAGCAATTTGAAATGCCCTAAAATCTTACAACATCTATATGAATGAAATTTGGTAGTGATATGCCCAAACTTAACAATGGTTTATGAATTTCAAGTGGCATTACCAGTAGTAAGTTATAAAGCTGAAAGAAAATGTCTCTGAACTATTAACACACATAAATTTGGAAATGCTATGCTAGAAGAAAAACTAAATTACTTTTCAATTCCTTTTACTAAAAATTGTGACTTTTGTATACAAAGAGATGACCAAAGAGTATGCAGTCAAAATATTGAAAATTGTATTTTACCTGTTCATGATTAAAAAATAACACTGAAGAAATTAGGGATAGAAGGAACCTACATCAACATCATAAAGGCTATGTATGAAAAACTGAAAGCCAAATTCATTGTAAGTGGGCAAAACTGAAAGCATTTCCTTTAAAATCTGGAACAAGGCAAGGATGTCCACTCTCACTACTCCTATTTAATATAGTATTAGAAACTCTAGCCAGAGCAATTAGGTAAGAGAAGAAAATGAAAATAGGAAAGGAAGAAGTCCAGTTATCACTGTTTGTGGGTGATATGAGCCTATCCCTAGAAGATCCAAAAAATTCCACCAAAAGATTGTGAGAGCTAATATAATAAACAAATTCAGCAAAGTAGCAGATTACAAAAACTGATAGTTTTCCTATATACCAACAATGAATCCACTGAGAAACAAACCAGGAAAACAATTTTATTCACAATAGGCTCAAAAGAAAAAATAATAACTGGGAATAAATCTAACCAATGAGGTGAAGGTGCCTACAATAAAACCTATAGAACAATGAAAAAAGCAATCAAAGAAGACCTCCAAAGATGGAAAGACCTCCCATGTTCATGGATAGGCATAATTAATATTGTTAAAATGATCATACTAGCAAAAGTAATATATATATATATATATTATATATATATATATATATATTCAGTGTAATCCCCATCAAAATATCAATGACATTCTCTACAGAACTAGGAAAAATAAAAACAGTCCTAAAATTCATTTGGAAGAATAAAAGGCCCAAAATAGTCAAAGCAATTTTAAGCCAAAAATGCAATGCTGGAGGCATCACAATACCTGACTTCAAATTATACTACAGAGCTATGGTAACAAAAACTGCATGATACTGGCATAAAAACAGACACATAGACCCATGATACAAAATAGAAAACACAGAGATAAACCCACACATCTGCACTTATCTGATCCTCAATGAAAGTGCCAAAAACATACACTGGAAAAGAGACAGCCTCTCTAACAAATGATGCTGGAAAAACTGGTTATCCACATGTAGAAGAATGAAACTAGACCCTTATCTCTCACTTTGAACAAAAATCAACTCAAAATGGATCAAAGACCTAGGAATTAGAACAGAAACTATGCAACTCCTAGAAGAAAACGTAGAGTCAACACTCCAGCATATAGGCACAGCAATGACTTTCTCAATAGGATCCCTAGAGCTCAGGAAATAATGCCAAGAGTTCACAAATCAAAAAGCTTCTGCACAGCCAAGGAAGCAATTAAGAATGTGAAGAGAGAACCTCCAGAATGGGAGAAAATCTTTGCTAGCTACTCTTCTGACACAAGATTAATATCTGCAATATAGAAACAACTCAAACTTCACACCAAACATCAAATAATTCAATCAATAAATGAGCAAATGAATTAAAATTCTCAAAAGAAGAAATGCAAAAGTCCAAGAAATATGTGAAAAAATGTTCAACATCATTAGCAATTTGGGAAATGCAAATCAAAACTACACGAAGATTTCGTTTCACCCAGTCAGAATGACCTGTGCTTATGTCTAACCAGCTTGGTGTAGGGAAGCAGTTCTCAAACTTGGGGCTGTACAATCTGTATATTTTTTCAAATTATTAAGGTCCCCAAAGAGCTCTCTTTTCTTAATGTTGGAGATCATCTATCCATCCATCCATCTAATACATATGCACGTATGTGTTTGTGTGTGCATGTGTAGTTAGAAATGACAACTGAGGAATTTAAAATATTTATTTTATAATAAAAATAATAAGCCCATTATATGATAATATAAGTAACATATTGCTAGGAACAATGGCCATATTTTCAAAAAAATGTTAGAATCAGGATGGTATTTTACATTTTTGAAAGTGTCTGTATTGTCTGACAAAACAGAAGACAATGAAATTCTCACATCTGCCTTTGCATTCCCTCTGTTGCAATACCGTATCATGTAAGTTTGGAAAACTCCACAGTACATTTGTGAGAGGGTGAGCATAAAAAAGGCAAGTAACAACTTGGTGTCATTAAGCTAGTTTGGACCTTACTGACTCAAAGAGCCTTGGGGACCAGCAGCACTTTCTGGACCCACACTTTGGGAATCACATTTTAGGAACAGAGAAATGGGCACTGGTTTGAGTTAATACCCAGGGTTGGGAGATGTGGAGGGAAGGGGGAAGTGCTGAGGAGTGATATTGGCCAAATTATACTGTTACATTGTATGCAGGTAAAATATGTTACAAATCCCATCATTATATACAACTATAATGCACCAATAAAATAAAGCTTCCTCCTGCCAGTGCAGTCTAGAGGAAATTACTTAACTTTCTAAAAAAGTTTCCTCATCTACTAAGTGAAAAGTCTGAACAAAAGAACTAAAAATATTGCTAATACTAAAATATTTAAATCCTTTAATTTGTAATCTAATGTTTACTAAAAGAAATAATAGCTACCTTCTGGTCACTTTGGAAGTTAGCTAATGAGTAGTCAGTACAATCCAAGTACCCTGGTGTTAACCTTCACTTCTGAAGGGTATCAGAAAAAATAAAGAAGGGAAAAAATATAATGCAATTAACTATGATTTACTGAGAAATTAACGTACAGATTGGAACTCTCAATCTTCACATTGCCTAACATCATTCAAAGATTGGATGTGGTTAGAGTGAAGCATTTTAAAGCTCCCTGTAAAATTATAATAATGTACCCCAACTTTCCATTAACTAGGAACTAAAGGATCTGCAAATGGCCAACGTCACCTACCTATACTCAACATGAGTATTTCAAGGTCTAAGCAAGAAAAGTAATTGTGAACAAAACAATGTTATTAAATGCTGAGAAAAGTTTATATAGTTTAAGAACCGAGTTCAGGAAAAATGCCCTCCTCTGCTGCTTACTGGCTGATCTGGGCTGAAAGGAAGAATGGCTCTTGTAACTCTCCCCACCCTTCCTGGGAAGCGTCCAGCCCCCTGAGCAGCCTCATTCTGGAACATCCAGTTATACTGGATCTCTGGTGGTGCACTTTGCCATCCTGAGATCAGTGTGCATCAATAGTATAATCCCTTACTTTCCCTTTTTTTCCCACCCTGGGGCTTGAGCTCACTCTGGACCTACAGAAAACTGCCAGTGGTATGTTGGGGTGGTCATGGTGGTAGATGTCAAAAGTAAGAGGGAACAAAGAAGGAGGATCCACCAGAGAAGTCAGTTGTTAAATCAGGCAACGTCCACACAATAGACATCTGTTCTGTTTAGAAAGGAACTTTGTTAAACTTATGGAGCTATCAGTAGAAGTCACGCTCTTCGGGCATGTCAAAAAATGATCTAACCTGTACATGGCAGACTGGAGTCAGAATCCTCAGCACTACCATCAATGGTAGCTGTCATTGCAGAATTCAGTTTCATTTGTAATTTCCCCAAATGTGCATTAATTATTAGCTCTTAGATTTGTGGCTTAAGAGCTTTAGGTAGAGCTAGCTCTGAATTGGAAGCAATCAAGTTCCACTAGCTAGTCATTCCTCAGTCGTTCATGTTCAGTAGTTTCACTGGGTGTTTATATGGACAGGCACCAAGTGTTCAATAGTTAATAAGATGGTCATGATCCCTGCCCTATGGACCCCTGCAGTGTAATCTTCCTCCAGTTAGCACTATCACAGTCAAGAATTAATCAATCAACTGTTCCCAAAGGACAGGTGACTAACCTGGAAAGAACCATCCAATATCCTCAATTCTAAAACAAGTGGGCCTGGGAATGTAGCTCAATGGTCACACAGCATTTACAAGGCCCTGGATTCAATCCTATTGCACCAAAAATAAAAATGACTCTGGAGAGACTATACCTGTGCATCTGAGGTTCAACTCTAGTTAGAAAAGCAGTATTGGAACTCAGCTTTGCTAACCCCCACACCTTCCGTCTTTGGTTTTTCTCCTCCCCCAAAAAAGAAAGCCTAAGTTCACATTTAGAGCACTTATATCAGTAAATGTCTGCTGAAACATGCAGGGATACTGATTTATCAGCTCTGGCAAAGGAAATATCTTGTTTGTCTGGTGTATTTGACTACTGCTGGATTACAGTTGTGACGTGAATTTGTTCTTCGTGAAACTTTCTCTATTTTCAAAACCAAAGTCCAACAGAAAGCTGAACACATGGGAAATAGTTCCCTTATAATTTTGACTGAGGGATGGATTTAAAGGATGAATATTAAATAATGGCATCAATTTTTATTATTTTATGTGTAAGGAAAGTCTCATTAAAACTTACCTTTCATAAACATGAAATATGCATTAAGTCGGCTTATCAGGATTACTAAAATGTCTTAACATAACCATTGGATCAGAGATATAAGACATGGTCTAGACGGAAGATATTGGAAAGTATTTTTAGGAGTGAAAAGACAAGCTAGACTTGTCTGTGGGGGTTTTCTTTTCTTTTTTCTTTCTTTCTTAAAGACCTAGTGAGTTCAGTGTCATTTATTATTGTGTACCAGGTAGAACAGGTGAACTCATGGGAAAATTGTCAAGTAGTCACTTTTCTAGTTGTCTGAAAAAGATTTCTTTTTCAAAAAAGAAGACCCAGGAAAAACCCTATCGGTACAAAGCTAGAACACTCACAAGGAATGTAGGTAACACCAGGAAAGTATCTGGAACAGGATGGGTAGAGAGAGTGCAGGAGAGAAGTGGGGAGATGGAAAGAAAGGAAGGAAAGAGTAAGCACATGTATCATGTACACAGCACTGAAGTTGACTTCCACATTTTCTCTCAATCCTGTGGGGGAGAACACTAATACCATTCCCTATCATAGATGAAGAAAATGAAGTTCAAGTTCATTACTTGTCCAAGTCACATGACCAGAACTGCAAAGCCTGATCTCATTTGCATTCTCCTGATTATAAATTCTGTGTGCTTTCCACCATTCAGGAATGGCATATCCAAAATTGTATTTAAGTCTCACAATAGCTCCTTTGAAATGGATGTTATTGGCAATTTCAGAATTGAGAAGTTGCCTCAGAAAGGTGAGGTTGTTTTGCCCTGAGCCCCAGGGTAAGAGTGAGCTTTTTGTAATTCAGTGAGTGCCAAGCACTGTTCTGTCATTTCAGCATTGTTCAAACAGGCTCTGGGATCCTGTGGGTCTATACTTAGAAGCCTGAACATTCTCTTCAAGAACTTTTAAATTTTGACCTTTATTTTAAAGATAATACTTAGAAATGAATAGAAGCATATTTTGGATGGCCAAGTAATGCGATTACATTTTCGTGCAGGCATTTGCATTCCTGTTTATACTCCCAATAACAGTGTTTATTTGACCTTTAGTGTGCTGACAAACATGTTTGGCCAATACTGGTCTGGCATGTCCTCATGTCGGAATGACAATGACTCTCCCACATTTGTACCCAGTGTTAATTATTTTTTTTGCTGGCTGTAAGACCATAATTCTCTTTTGTAGTGATAATTTACTAATTTATAACTGGAAGATTATTAGAATATTAGGTGATTTAATCTATCAGGACAAATGCAACTCTGGAACATCTGTATAGGAGAGACTTTAATGGCTTTATTGGGTTTGAATGAGGAACAATGAAAATTTTCTTGAAGCTTCCTTGATAACGTGAATGCAGTTTTAATTTAATTTATATGTTAATTTGGAGTGGCTGGGGTGAGTAGAGATCATCGTAGTACTAAAGTCCTCCGTGTCACTTTTGGAAACACCACTAAATAGTGACTTTTCTTTGACATCAACATCATGATAATGCACATAATTTTATTATGGCAGATTAGTGATGAAAGAATAGGTAGGCTTAATACCTGCTGCTTACACAACAGGTAAATGCCAAATGACATTGGAGTGCAATGTACAAAGGATGTTTCACCACATTTAAATAGAGAAGTGCTGAGTAATCACGTGGCATAAACGAGTGAGCTGAGCTGAGCTCAGAAGGTAAAGCCACTCAACATGCAGAAGCCTCAGGAGCCACAAAAAGCAATGTTTCAGCTAGGCACAGTGGCGCACAGCTGTAATCCCAGCACTTTGGGAGGCTGAGACAGGAGAATCGCGAGTTCAAAGCCAGCCTGAGCAACGGTGAGGTGCTAAGCAACTCAGTGAGACCCTGTCTCTACATAAAACACAAAATAGGGCTGGGGATGTGGCTCAGTGGTCGAGTGCCCCTGAGTTCAATCCCTGGTACCAAAAAAAAAGCAATGTTTCAAACAACATATTAAGTTCTATATAGTGGGCTGGGATTGTAGCTCTGTAGTAGAGCGCTTGCCTTGCATGCATGAGGCACTGGGTTCGATCCTCAGCACCACATAAAAATAAATAAATAAAGATATTGTGTCCATCTATAACTAAAAAAATATTTTAAAAAAGTTATATATAAACTTTATTCCAGCTTGTGTGCTTCACTCTTACATAATTAATAAATTATGTAATAAATCAGTGCACAGTGACCAAAAATAAAATTTTGATATATTTGAAATGTCTCTTTTGTGGAGTGAGCTTCATAGTGAATATCTGCTATTTTTGCCCATGCATCCACTCTGTCTGCTGGTAGAAGTATCCAGACTTTTATTTGAGTATCCACCCCTCCTCTGGGCAGCCCGGGTGCTAGTAGCTACTTGCTGGATGGAACAGAATAGAACATTTCTGTCCATCCAGGAAGCTCCATTGGACACCACTGACCTAGATCCCACATGAGACGACATAAAATAATATTAAAGTATTTTATAAATTTCAAATCACTTCTAAAAAGCATTATTATTTTTAATCATACTCATTTTCAGTCACAGGAAGGTAATGATTTTGTATAAGTAATTGAGACCTCTACAGATCATGGTGATCTTCAAGAAAAATCTTTTCATATTTTAAGAAAATGATCAAACTCAATTATTACTTCATCTCTTCCCTCTTGCAGACTTGTTTAAAATGAAGTACTTTCCCCTAGATCATTACATAATTCCTGCTTGCTCAACCTAAAAATATGAGAAACTCTAAAAATACTGAACCAGAAGACAGGGATGTGACTCCGATCCGAGCTTTTCCCTAAGGAACTTGGACCACCAAATGGATTGGGAGAAATACAGATTTTAATGGTTAAAGCCATAGTATCCTGTCACAGAGCTTCTGATTTCACAGCTAAAACAACACGGGTTTTCCTCATTATTCAAACTCTCTCCAAACTCCCATGTTCTGAACCCAGGAAAGGAATTTATTTGGATAGCAAAGGATAGTTGTATGAAAGATAGAATGTGCCCCCAAAGTTCTTTATTCTTGGCTGATGACATTCATTCCACAAGAAAACAGGAAGTAGCCATTCTTCCATGGCATCTTTGGAACCCATTGTTGTGCCTTCTGAACACATTTTGACATGTTTTAAGTGATAATCATTTGGTTCTGTAGTTTGCAAAGAAGTTATTTCTATGGATGGCATTTTAAAATAGTATGTCTGAAGCCAGGGGCAGTGGTACATACCTGCAATCCCAATGACTCAGGAGGCTTGAGACAGGAAGATCACATGCTCGAGGCCAGTCTAGGCATCTTAGTGTAACTGTCCTGAAATTTAAAAAGAGCTGTGAATGTAGCTCAGAGGTAGAGCACTCCTGGATTCAATCTCCAGAATCACCAAAAAGAGTGTCTAGAAATATAATTAAAAATAAGGACTATCAAAGGAAAACATATACATATCTGAGATTCAGAAGATGGAAGATTAACTATACAAAGATGAGGTTTAAGCAATTAGATGCATCACAAGTTTTGAATGATTGTAAGAAAAAGGAAAAAAGTGACAAATACATGGTAAATTTGGAGAAGTCTCTGCTCATATTTACCTAGGGGAGAGGAAAATGATTATAAAAAACCATTGTCCTCTCATCTCCTAAGACATTTGGGGAAGGTATAATCTCTGTGGTTCCCCTAAGGCACATCCTTCCCCACAGTGGCGGGGAAGAGCATGCCCCGCCTAGGACTTGGCAGAAACACGAATTAGTCCTTAGCCAAGTAAATCAGGGGAGGACAGGGCCTGAGTTTGGGGGCAGTGGAAGGAGTTACAAAGGAAAGAAAAGGGACTCTTAAGTGTGGGGACTCTTAAGTGGAAGGCAGAAACCTAGAAATAGTTGAGGGAATTTTGAAGGACAAGAGAACTTGATTCAGTTTTGTTAAGTGCTGGACAGAACTGTAGCAGAAGTACCCCTGTGCCTTTCTCCAAATTTTTAATAAACGTCTGATTCTACAAATGAGTTTTTTCTTTCTTGTTGGAGTAATAGACCCAAGAAAATATGGTTGAGCCAGGTGCACGCCTGTAATCCCAATGGCTCTGGAGGCTGAGGTAGGAGGATTGCAAGTTCAAAGTCAGCCTCAGCAACTTAGCAAGGGCCTCAGCCACTTAGTGAGACCCTGTCTCAAAGTGAAAAAAATAAAAGGGCTGGGTATGTGACTCAGTGGTCAAGCACCCCTGAGTTCGATCCCTGATACAAATAATAATAATAATAATGGTTGAGTTGCCTGTCTGGGCAGAGAGAAGAGTAACAGCAAAAGACAGGGTTACTTTTACACTTGGGCCAGAAGGACCCAGCCTAGATTCCACAGCCTGGTCTAAGATAGTGCTACTCACACCACAGTAAAAATGGACACCCCTGACTCCAGGGTGGGGGTGTGGTGTCAAAAGGCAGATTCATATTCAGTGGATCTGCAGTGGGGTCTGAGATCCTACTATTCCTACAAGCTTCCAGATGCTTCTACTGCTGCTGGTGGTGGGAGGATTGACTGTCCTCCTACAGACCATGCTCCAGGCACCTTGCCCAAGTGGCCCAAACCCATGTCCAGGGACGCTGTATCACTAGGTCCTTCCTGCCCACATTGCTTATCCACATACTGTTTGTCCACGGGGTGGCTATTGGAAGGCAAGTGGACAGAGCTTAGATATGCCCCGCTGTGCGCGAATGCATGTACGTGAACGCTCTCATAATGTGATATAGCGGGGGGAGGAGGCATGGGAAGAAAACGGGGTGGACTAGTGGTGGAAGGGAGTTGGCAGGCAGGTCCGGCTCTCCCCACTCTGTTGAATTCCAGTAGGGAACTAGAAGTTCAAGAATTCTAAATTTCAACCTGGCCTTTTAAGTTTTTATAAAGCCATATTAGCCAAGGTAGGAGAACAGCACCTTTTTTTTTTTTTAATTTTTTTGAATATTTTTTTAGTTGTAGATAGACACACAATAGCTTTATTTATTTATTTTTATGTGGTGCTGAGAATCGAACCCAGTGCCTCACACTCGCGAGGCAAGTGCTCTACTACTGAGCCACAGCCTCAGTCCCGCACCTTTTTTTTTTAATAGTTTGTTGTATATTTAGTCATTGAGTTTGTGAGCCTCCCTTCATATTCCTGCTCTGTCCTACCCTGGACTCTGTAAATATTAGGGCAGGTCTGTACAAAGACGACACACCTCAAGGCAGACCATGAGTCCCTCAGGAACTGGAACCATCCAGAACAGAATCTCACCAGGAATGTGTAGAAATCCTGGCAAGGGCAAGTAATGGGAGGCCTGAGCTGACATCTGGGTTACATTAAAATGTTTAGAAGGTATCAATATGTGAGAAAGCATTCACAATAGCTAAACTATGGAACTAACCTAAATGTCCTTCAATAGATGAATGGATAAAGAAAATGTAGTGCATATACACAATGGAATATTACTCAGCCTTAAAGAAAAATGAAATTGTGGTATTTGCAGGTTGACAGATGGAACTAGAGAACATTGTGCTAAGTGAAATAAGGCAATCCCCAAAAACAAAAACCGAATATTATCTCTGATAAGTGGCTGCTGATCCATAGTGGAGGCAAGTGGTAGGGAAGAATGAAGGAACTTTGGTTTGTGCAGAGGGAAGTGAGGGGAAAGGTGAGGCTGTAGGGATGGGAAGGATGGTAGAATGAGACAGATATTATTACCCTATATGCATGTATGATTATGTTACTGGTGTGACTCCGCACCATGTACAGCCAGAGGAATGAGAAGCTGTACTCCACTTGCGTATAATGTGTCAAAATGTACTCTACTGTCATCGATAACTAATTAGGACAATTTTAAAAAAATAGAAGAGAGGCCAGTAGAATAGAAGAGGGGGATCAGAGGGAGGGAGTGGAGGGAAAGGGGAGGTAATGGGGAATGAAGTTGATCAAATTATACTATTTTATTGTATGCATGTATGAATATATTCTAACAAATCCCACTGTTAGGTATAATTATAATGCGCCAACAAAAAGGAAAAAATATGTGGGAAAGCAAAATATGTTAAGATTCTACTAGATAGGGCTGGGATTGTGGCTCAGTGGTAGAGCGCCTGCCTCGCATGCGTGAGGCACTGGGTTCGATCCTCAGCACCACATAAAAATAAATAAAATAGAGATAGTGTGTCCATCTACAACTAAAAAAATATTTAAAAAAAAGATTCTACTAGATAAATGGCAGTTATCAAGAATACAATACAAGTGTTGGCGAGGATGTGGGGGAAAAGGCACACTCATACATTGCTGGTAGGACTGCAAATTGGTGCAACCAATCTGGAAAGCAGTATGGAGATTCCTTAGAAAACTTGGAATAGAACCACCATTTGACCCAGCTATTCCCCTCCTCCATCTATACCCAAAGGACTTAAAAACAGCATACTACAGTGACGCAGCCATGTCAGTGTTTATAGCTGCACAATTCACAATAACTAAACTGTGGAAGCAACCTAGATGTCCTTCAATAGATGAATGGATGAAGAAACTGGGGTAGGGCTGGGGTTGTGGCTCAGTGGTAGAGCACTTGCCTCACATATGTGAGGCACTGGGTTCAATCCTCAACACCACATAAAAAATAAATAAGTAAAGGTATTGTGTCCATCTACAACTAAAAGATATTAAAAAACAAAAAGAAACTGGGGTATATATACACAATGGAATATTACTCATCATTAAAAGAGAATAAAATTATGGCATTTGCAGGTAAATGGATGGAGTTGGAGAACATAACGCTAAGCAAAGCAAGTCAATCCCAAAAAACCAAAGGCTGAATATTCTCTCTGATAGTGGATACTGATCCATAATGTGGAGGAGGCATGGGAAGAATGGAGAAACTTTGGTCAAAGGGAAGGGAAGGGAGAGGATGGGACATGGGGGCAGGAAAGATGGCAGAGTGAGATGGACAACAATGCCCTGGGTTGACTGCACATGTGGTGGTGTGACTCTACATTGTGTAGTAGGGACGTGAAAAGCTGTGCTCCATTTGTGTACAATGAATCAAAATGCATTCTGCTGTCATGTAACACTAATTAGAATAAATAAATGAAAAGAAAAAAGAAAAAACAAGATTCTACTAGATAAACTGATGGCTTCACCCCCAGAAAATTTATAGTCAAATTAGCATGTAAACAAATATATACATTAATACACTAGCAAGTTTCTTTCATACTTTAAAGTACAAGAGAGACTGTTGAGTATTCAAGCAGATTAAACAAAATACAAACATTATAACTTATTTTAGTTTTTCTCACTGGTAGAGATGGTAAAAACTAGAGCGAATTACCAAATACTATTTTAATGGTCTGTACTTGAACTTTTAACTTAGGACAGTTATGATAAGATTACAAAACCAGACACACCTTTGTATACACAGAAAACCCAATGCCAAATGTTTTCTTCACAAAAACACTGGTTAGGAAGTCCTGACCAGTCAAATTTGAAACATGCTTGCTTTGAATACCTCTCAGATTTTCTTTCTTATTAGCTAAATTCAGAAGCTATGAAACACCAGGCCCAGCCAGGTTGGTTAGGGGCAGCATGAAGCATAAAGAGCATTGATCCAAGAGTCAGACCCCGGATTTTAATCTCAACTCTGCTAATAAGCAAGTGACCCTGAGGAGTCAGTCATAAGTCTATGGCTCATCTTTAAATCAAGGTGACATATTTTCTAGAATAATTAGTCAAGAGAAAGAAAGAAAAGGCATCCAAATACAAAAGGAAATCAGTGAAATAGCATAGTGAAATTGTCACCATTGGTTGATGATAGAAACATACCTATAGAAAACCCCATAAACTCCACCAAAAACTGTTAGAACTAGTAAGAAAAAATATACTATATTTTCATGGTACAAAATCAACACAAAAATCAGTAGCATTCCCAAACATTAACAACAAACTATCTGGGCATGGTGGTACAGTCCTGTAATCTCAGCAACTCAGGAGGCTGAGGCAGGAGAATCTAAAGTTCAAAGCCAGCCTCAGCAACTTGGTGAGGCCCTAAGCAACTTAGTGAGACTCTGTCTCAAAATAAAAAGGGCCAGGGATGTGGGCTCAGTGGTTAAGCACCCCTGGGTTCAATCCCTGGTACCAACAAAAACAAATCCAAACTAGTCCCCCACTCCCCCAAAAATCAAGAGAACAATCTCATTTATATTAGCTACAATACAATGAAACAAAATGCTTAGAAATAAATTTAACCATGATGGTAAAAGGCTTATACACTGAAAACTGTAAAATGTTGATAAAAGAAATTGAAAAAGACACAAATAAATGTAAAGATACCCTGTATTTGTGGATTGGAAAATTAATATTGTTAAAGTGTTCATAGTGCAAAAGCAATTTATAGATTCAGTGCAATCCCTATCAAAATTACAATATGCCAGGCACAGCGATGCAAGCCTATAATCCTGGCAACTTGAGGCAAATTCAAGGCCAAACTCAGCAACTTAGCAAGACTCTGTCTCAAAATAAAAATAGTGAAAAGGCCTAGGGATGTGATGTAGTGGTAAAGCAACCCCAGGTTCAATCCCCAGTGCCAAAATAATAATAATAATAAGAAGAAGAAGAAATAATTTTTCATAGAAATAGACCAAAAGGTCCTAAAATTCATATGAAACCACAACCCCACACATACACACCAAATAGCCAAGGCAATCACAAACAAGAACAAAGCTGAAGGTATCAGATTCCAAGATATATTACAAAGATATAGTCATTCAAACAGCATGATTCTAAGCAAAAGAAATAGACACATCAACGAATGCAACACAATAGGAAGCCCAGAAATGAACCCATGCATGTGATGATTGATTGATCATTGACAAAGTTTCCAAGAATACACATTGGGAAATGGATAGTCTCTTTAATTAATTGTGTTGGAAAAGCGGATATCCAAATGAAGAATGAAATTGGACCCTTAAATCACACATTCAAAAAAAACGCTTCAACATGGGATAAAAATTTAAATGTAAGACCATAAAGTGTAAAACCACTAGAAGGAAATGGGAAAACAGCTTTGTCTGAGAAATGATTTCTTTTTAATTTGCCCAAGTGTAGATGATGACAGTTAAATAAACAAAGGAGATTATACCAAATCAAAAAGCTGCTACACGTCAAAGAAAACAATGGTATAGAGAGACAACATATGAATCAGAAGGAACAATTTGCAAACCATACATCAAACAAGAGGTTATTTCCAAAATATATAAGGAGCTCAAACAAATTAATAGTAAAAAAAAAAAAAAAAATCCTAGTTAAACCTGAGCAAAGGAACTGAATAGGTATTTCTCAAAAGAAGACATACAGCAGGGAGCAGTGGCGCATGCCTATAATCCCAGCAGCTCGGAAGACTGAGGCAGGAGGATCACCAGTACAAAGCCATCCTCAGCAAAAGTGAAATGCTAAGCAACTCAGTGAGACACTGTCTCTAAATAAAATACAAAATAGGGCTGGGGATGTGGCTCAGTGGTTGAATGCCCCTGAGTTCAATCTCCGGTACTTCCCACCAAAATAGACATACAAATGGTCAACAGGTATATGAAAAAATGTTCAACATCACTATTCATTAGGGAAATGCAAATTAAAACTACAGTGAGCCATCATCTCATACTTTTTCGAATGACAATCATCAAAAATACAAAAGATAACTAGTGTTGGCAAAGATGTAGAGAAAAGGGAATACTTGTACACTATCAAAAGGTTTATAAATTTGAACAGCCATTATGGAAAACCATGTGGAGAGTCCTCAAAAAACTAAGAATAGAATTACTATATGAGCCACTGCTGGGTGTTTACCAAAAAGATTTGAAATTGGTTTGTTGAAGAGATATCTGCACTCCTGTGTTCATTGTAGTCAAATTATGAAATTAACCCAAGTATCCATCAATAAATGAATGAAACACACACACATACACAAAACACACACACACACACACACACACTGGAATATTACTCAGCCTTTAAAAAGAAGGAAATCATGACATTTGTGATAACATGAATAAACCTGGTGGAGACTATGCTAAGTGAAATAAACTACGCACAGGAAGACGACATTCTCACTTGCATGTGGAATCTTAAAAGTCAGACTCAGGCTGGGGTTGTAGCTCCGTGGTAGAGAGCTTGCCTAGCACATGTGAGGCACTGGGTTCAAACCCCAGAACCACATAAAACCAAACAGACAAAATAGGAGTATTGTATCCATCTACAACTAAAAAAAAATATCAAACTCATAGGTGCAGAGATAGAATGGTGGTTACAGAGATTGGGGCTGGAGAGCATGAAGAGAGTATGGTCAAAGAGTACTTGAGGGAATGGATGTATTCATGAGCTTAATTTAAATATTTGATATTGTATTCATAAATAATAACATCCATTTTGTACCCCCATAGATTTATACAACTATAAATTGTCAATTTTCAATTTTAAAAATACCATTAAAATTAATGTGACTCTAAAGTCTTTAGCACAAACATTCGGTGGTGTCTATAAACATATTATTATTTTCTCTTTTCAAGGATTACTGCTGATGATCTTCTTTTCTGTCATTAGAAAAACTGACATTTATATCACAGAGTTAAAGAGGAGACATAACCTACATCTTATTTTTACTGGCAAGAATATTGAGGCTAGAGTTCAGAAGAAACCTATTCAGCTAAGGCTTACTTAAACAGAAAAGAGGAACTTGCTGACTTGAAACTAGAAAGACCATGGATAAGCAAGGTTTATAGGTTCATAACCTTCCAGGTTAAAGTTTAACTCAAAAAAAAGGGCTTTTGCTTCTTAGTTACTTATTCTGAAACCTAAAATCTTATTTCCCAAGGATCCCCATGAAGTGGATAATTTTCTTCCTCTTTAGTATATGCAAGAACCTACTTCATGGAGTTATTGTGAATTCGAAATAAGACCATGCATTTAAAAAGTACTCAGCTTGGAGCTAAGGATAAAACTCAGTGGTGAAAATGCATATTTAACATGCCTAAGGCCCTGGGGTCAATCCCCAGCATCAAAGGAAACCAGTGCTCAGCCAATCCCTGGTACCTAGCAAAAGCAATAAACATTGACTCCTGTGTATATGTGTGTATAGAACATGTAGGTCTCATTTTTATCATACATCATCATCATCATCATCATCTACACTAGTGGTTTCTAAGCTGTGTTTCAAGGAAAAAAAAGTTTCCTGGGTTCCACAAACAATGAAACATTTGACACCAATAATGAGAATTACTAAATGAAGAGCAAGTTTACTGAATTTTAAAATGTATTTTATGTAGTTTCATGTTTCATGTAAGACTTTGCTTGAAAAATGCATTTCATTGCTGAAAACAGATTTTAAAAACTACTGATAATATTACAATCCATTAATTTTACTAGATATTAAAACTGAAGCACAGAGAGATGAAAATTTAAATTCTCAGCTTTGAACGTATTAATATACCAAGGCATATTAGATGATGAGATTAGATTAGATTATTTAGATGCAAATAACAGAAAATCCAAAATAACTGGATTAAATAATAAATGGGAATGATCATCATATAATTAATAGGAAGGTCCCAAAGTAGGACCTAATTCAAGGATAATTTGATTGAATAAGCTCATCACCACCTGTCTGTCCTATCTTCCTTCCCTTGTAGATTTCATCTTATGCCAGCATCCCTCATGGATATAAAATGGCTACAACTGTTCCAGGATTTAAAACCATCCCAGGCCAATTGTATATCTTCTTTTCTGAAGTTTGTGTTCAGCTCTTTGGCCCATTTATTGATTGGGTTGTTAGTTTTTTTGGTGATAAGTTTTTTTTTTTTTTAAATATTTATTTTTTAGTTGTAGGTGGACACAATAGCTTTATTTTATTTTTATGTGGTGCTGAGGATCGAACCCAGTGCCTCCCACATGCTAGGCGAGCACGCTACCACTGTGCCATAACCCCAGCCCCTTTTTGGTGATAAGTTTTTTGAGTTCTTTATATATCCTGGAGATTAGTGCTCTATCAGATGTGTGTGTGGCAAAGATTTGTTCCCAGAATGTCAGCTCTCTGTTCACTTCATTGATTATTTCTTTTGCTGAGAAGAGGCTTTTTAGTTTGAATCCATCCCATTTGTTGATTCTTGATTTTACTTCTTGTGCTATAGGAGTCTTGTTAAAGAAGTATGGTCCTAATCCGACATGATGAAGATTTGGGCTTATTTTTTCTTCTAATAGGCATTGGGTCTCTGGTCTGATTCCCAGGTCCTTGATCCACTTTGAGTTGAATTTTGTGCATGGTGAGGCCAGTTAGAAAGAGAGAGTGTGTTTTCATGTCAACACTTCAAGTGAAAATTCTAACATTCATCCTGATTAGATTAGTTTGGGTCATGTGTGTACCTCTGAACTAATTACTTTCTTCCAGAAAACTGAATATAGCCTTCGAGGGGCACCTAGAAATGAGTTGGACATTGTTCAGATTTCTCCAAAGCACACTGGCTGTCTATGGATGAGGTGTATGCTCAAATAAAAACTTGGGTAGGGTTGGGAAGAAGGAAGAGGGAATGAGCTTCGGTAGGCCACCAAAAAAAGTACCCTACACTTTGTGACTTTGGGCAAGTTACTTCCCTCCTCACATGTAAAATAGGTGCTAGATTTGGTGAGTAATCTCAAATGTTAATATGCATAAAAGTCACCTGGATGGTTCACTAAAGATTGCCAGTTCCAATGCCCCCTGCTGGCGGTTTACTTTAAAAAAAAAAAAAAAAAGATTAAACTCAGGGGCACTCAACCACTGAGCCACATCCCCAGCCCTATTTTGTGTTTTATTTAGAGACAGGGTCTCACTGAGTTGCTTAGTGTCTCACCATTGCTGAGGCTGGCTTTGAACTCGCAACTCTACTATCTCAGCCTCCCAAAGTGCTAGGATTATAAGCATGTGCCACTGCACCCAGCTGCAGTTTACATTTTTTACATAAGCGTCACAGATGGCTCTTCTACAAGTGGTCTGTGGACCATCCACAGAGCAACACTGGGCAAGATCAGAGATACTGAAAGTGGGGTCCCTGGACATCTGCCAGATCATGAACTGTTGGTTGCTGCTGTGTGGTGAGGTAAGGTACTTGTTCCAGAATACAAATCAACTAGGACCCTGAGCACACCAATCCAGCTAATTATTTTTATGCAAGGCTTTCTTGATGAAAGGAGTGGTGTACTGGGCTGGGGTTGTGGCTCAGTGGTAGAGCACTTGCCTAGCATGTGTGAGGCCCTGGGTTCGATTCTCAGCACTGCATATAAATAAATAAAATAAAGGTCCACTGACAACTAAAAAAGAATTTAAAAAAAAAAAAAAAGCAATGTGGTGATAACTGCATGGCAGTGTATTTTTGTTCTATGTTTATCATAGTTACCTAAGAAGTCATTTCTACCAGATACCGATAACCAAGGATGACAGAAGGTAGGTCACAGGAGACATGTAAGAATCGAGTCCACGGGAGTCTTTGAGGCATCAGATGCTGCAAAATTCTCCCTTCCCGCAGCTGCACTGAATGGGGAAGAGTGTGACTACTTCACATGGCCTGAGGCTGGCAACTCTCTCTGCACGGCTGCTAGCCACCAAATAGTGTACCACCTCCCTTGCTATGAAGCTCTGCAGTCAGGGGGCTCTTTATAGAGAAGCTAAATTCAGATATGGCCCGTGCCACCCAGCAGCAGGGTGAATTGGTTCTGATCTTTGTTTCATCTGCTTTCCTATTTTCACACCCATATAACAAATCATATCTTGTTCTGCTTGTATGCTTCTCTGGGAAAAAATTACAAACAATTATTCAGGGATATATTTCAAAAGTTCTGTTGGAATGAGATAAAGGGGCTGAAATTTAGGAAACTAGACGTAACCATTTTAATATCCTTGTATTTATTAGTTAGACAATCAAAAGGCAATGCTGGAGCCGGGCGTGGTGGTGCACGCCTATAATCCCAGCAGCTTGGGAGGCTGAGGCAGGAGGATCATGAGTTCAAAGCCAGCCTCAGCAACTTAGCAAGGCCCTAAACAACTCAGTGAGGTCCTGTCTCTAAATAAAATACAAAAAGGGCTGGGGATGTGGCTCAGTGGTTAAGCGCCCTTGAGTTCAATCCTGGCATAAAAAATAATAATAATAATAGGGCAGTGTTGGGTGATATAAAACAAAATCTGAAAGAAACAGATTTAGGTTCCAGTCTCAGTTCTTTCCCTTCAATTGCCTCAAACTTCCTGACCAAAAGCCACAGGGGAGAGGACCTGGGAGACAGGAACAACCAGCACTTAGTTCTTGACCTGGGTATGTGCTGCATCAATATTTATTACCCTGTTTTTTTTTCTTTTTCTATGTGGAATTATAATTTACTTTTTTTTTTTTTTTTTTTTTTTTGGTACCAGGGATTGAACTGAGGGCACTCAACCACTGAGCCACATCCCCAGCCCTATTTTTTGTGTTTTTATGTAGAGACAGGGTCTCACTGAGTTGCTCAGTGCCTTGCCATTGCTGAGGCTGGCTTTGAACTTGCAATTCTCCTGTCTCAGCCTCCCAAAGTGCTGGGATTATAGGTGTGCCCCACCATGCCCAGCTATAATTTACATTTTTAAAAAGGAGGGGGCTGGGGCTGTAACTCAGTGGTAGAGCAAAGAGCACTTGCTTAGCTTGTAGGCAGCCCTGGGTTCAATCTCTAGCACAAAATAAAAGAAAGAGAGAGAGAGAGAAAGAGGGAAGGAGGGAGGGAGGGAGGAATGAAGGAAGGAAAGAAAAAAAGAAAAAGAAAAGGAGGAATAAGGAAGGAAGGAAAGAACTAAAAGAAGAAAGATAAAAAGGAAGGGAATAGAGAAGAAAGAAAACATACTTGCCGCTAGCTCCTGATTTTTGTACTAGTAAGTGTCTGGGATTTATTAAAACTAAAAAATAGTACCCAGAAGTCTGACTCAGTGGATGTTCTCAAATGTTATTGTCAAGTCAATAAAACAATCAATGTTAATGTTATATTTTGCATTTTAATGTTATATTTTGCATTTCTTTACCCACAATGAACCTTGGATAGCAGTTTCTACCTGTTTATCTTAATATATTTCTTTTTAAAGTAACCAGAAATTGAATAAAGACACACACCATGCTCAGTCATGCTGTAAATACACACAATTGTGTGAGCCTTTGATTTTGTTGGCCTTCTGATGGTGTTGAAGCTTCATTTTAACTTTCTGGGTAAAACCAGGGCTACAGACACGAACTGCGGTTTGTTCTTAGGAATGTGCATATCAGTCAGGAATGCTCTAGCTTAAGGTGAAAGATGATCTGGCTTAACCCACAGGGATTATTTTTCACACATTAGAGAGAAAGATCTGGATGAAGGCAGCTGCGGGTGTTGATGCAGAGGCTCTGTAATTTCAGGGCTGGCATCTCTGTGACTCTTCCAGCTGCTTCCTCCCAGTCACAAATACAGATCCAGGTATAGGCTGAAGGCACCTGATGGGGGGACAGTAAAAGGGATCACAGAGCAAAGCGCCAAAGTGTTGTTCTTATCAGAAAAGCAAAAACTTTCTCTCTACACCAACAGACTAGTGCCTATATCTCATACCAGAACGGTGCCACACAGCCACCCCCAGCTACAAGGGGTCAGTGAGCATAAACATGGAGCTTTGCAGCCTTCGTGAAGTTGGCAAAGGACAAGAGGATTGCAAAGAGCAGTTAGCTAAGCTAGCTGAGCCTGAATGCCAACAAGACTTCCCTGCAATATCCAACATGTCCCAAGTGAGAGTGAATCCTTTGTCTTTAAGAATGATTTCTAGAAGGTCTCTATTTATATGTACATGTTACCCAGAAGGGTGTTATAACATTAATTTGTTTCTGAAGATCTGTTAGCAGTTGCCTAGTACGAAACCAAATGCCAAGAGATCAGGATAACTAGATTTTAACATAAGATAGATCCATCAGAAAGGCTGTAGACACCAAGAGTCGACTGTTAGTATGAATAAGCAGGAGGAGGCACTGAACTCAAGTGAGCAGAGCAGGGCATTTGGAGATAAGTTTTACTCACTGTACTTTGCCTAGGAGCAATCTCAAAGCCAACTTCTGAAGGACATAAAAAATCCTCTCTAATGTCATTAAAGCTGACCTGCCACTCCCCACCAGCTTGCCCAGAATTAAGGATGCATGAAAAGTGAACTTCTTGGAGATGTGGTGACAGAAAGGCGCAAATTTAGAAGATTCCTCCCCTACCAGGAGGGGGCTCCTTAACAGCACAAGCACTAGAGCCAGCCAGACCCCCAGTTCAAATTCTGGCTCTAATTAACCGTGAGCTAAGCAAGTCTGAATCTCTGTGCTTTAGTTTCTTCACAAGTAGAAAAAAATCATAGAATTTTTATGAGGATTAAGCAAGCTAATAAATATAACTTGCTTAAAATCACATGTGGCATATAGTAAGTGCTGGATAAGAGCTAGCTTTGCATGGTGGCACACTTATAATCTTGGTTACTCAGGAGGCCAAGGCAGGAGGATTGCAAGTTAGAGGCTAGCCTTAGCAACTTAGCAAGACTCTGTATCAAGATAAAATGTTTAAAGGCTGGGTAGAGTGTTTGCCTAGCACATGCAAAGCCCTGAGTTCAATTCCCAGTACAAGGAGGAGGGGGTCAAAAATTAAAGGCTTTCGCCTGTGATTATGTTGGTGTTATACTTTTATATGTGTATATTTTTGAGAAAGTCTTCCTTTTCTGTGTTTCAAATTCCTTATTCTAATGGGAAAAACTATTTTCTAAGTACTCTTCTGACAGAGGGTTAATATCCAGGTAATCTACTACTGTTATATATTTACATTGTTTCAATATTCTTAGAATTACTAATAACACTGCAATGGATTTTTTATTGTTGTTGCTGACAACAACATTCTTATTTTCTCACCACAATTACAAGAAGTGAAATTATACAATATTTGAAATGCTTTACTCTAGTGAGATTTAGAGACAATGGCAATAATACAAAATCCCCAGGTCAGTTGCTTTTTCTAGTCTTGGATTTTAATCATAATTACTGTAGATTAAACTTGATCAAAAAGCTGCATGTACCAAGTACATCAGCAACATGATTAACCAGGAGATCCCAGTGTGCGTCCCTCTACAAAAATAACAATTTAACAAATTCCAGCCAGGTGCAGTGGTGCACATCTATAATTCCAGCACTTTGGGAGGCTGAGATAGGAGAATCGCAAGTTCAAAGCCAGCCTCAGCAACAGCAAGGCACTAAGCAACTCAGTAAGACCCTGTCTCTAAATAAAACACAAAATAGGGCTGGGGATGTGGCTCAGTGGTTGAATAACCCTGAGTTCAATTCCTGGTACCAAAAAAAAAATCCATATATGAAAAATAGCTCCAGGAGAGCTCCAGAGTTTTGTGCAGCTACCCAGTGGTGCATATTAGCTGCTCACCCCATCCCCTGACCACTAAGGGCCTTCACTAACAGGGATCCCAGCTGTGAGAGCCGCCTGGAATCCCTGCTGCTAGACATCCACACCAGAGCAGGAACCAATGCACAGCCCACCTAGTTGGTGCCCTCACACCCACCTACAGGTGAAGATCATTCCCTATCAAATGTAGACTGTAATATCTGGAAGAGGTGACTACTTCTCAAATGCACAAACATCAATACAAGGCTACAAGGAACTTGAAAAATCAGGGAAACATGACACTACCAAAGAGATGCAATAAATTCCCAGTAACCAAGCTCAAAGAAACAGAGATCTATTCATTGCCTGGTGATAACTTCAAAGTAATTGTTTTCAAGTTCAGTGAGGTACAAGAAAACAGACAGCTCAATGAAATCAGGAAAACAACACACAAACCAAAGAAGTTCATTCAACAAGGAGAAATCATTAAATACATGTACACATGCACACCCATGAATTTTGGAGCTAAAAAATACAATGAAATAAAAAGTGCAATAGAGAGCTTCAAACGCAAACTCAATTCAAAGCCAGCCTCAGCAATGGTGGTGAGGTGCTGAGCAAGATCCTGTCTCTAAATAAAACACAAAATAAGGCTAGGAATGTGGCTCAATGGTCAAGTGCCCCTGAGTTCAATCCCTGGTACCAAAAACAATTTAATAAATAAATGAATTTTAAAAAAGCAAACTCAATCTAGCAAAAGAAGAAATCGGTGAACTCAAAGACAGGTCATTTTTAATTAACCCAGTCAGTGGAGAAAAAAGAATGAGAGTGAAGAAAGATTATGGGGTTTATGGGACACCATCAAGTTAACCAACATATACATTATGGAGTCCAAGAAGGAGAACAAAGAGACAGAAAAAAGAGTAATTATTTTAATAAATCATAAGTGAACACTTCCAAAATCTGAGCTAACTCTCTCCCCCCAACTTCCCTTTTTCTCTCTCACACACACATTAAAATAAGAAAAAAAATAAAATAAATAAACCCCGCCATTTGTGATGACATGGATGAGACTGGAGAATGATATGCAAAATAAAGTTAGCCAGATAAAGAAAGACAAATACTACATGATCTCACCTGTATGTGGAATCTAAAATAGTCAAACTCATGCAAGGTATAAGACAATGATTGCTAGGGAATTGGAGGAGAGAGAAACAGGGAGATGTTGATAAGGGGTACAGTTATGAAAGGTTTTCCAGTTATGAAAGATGAATAAATGCTGGATATCCAAAGTACAGCATGGTGACTATAGTAAACAATACTGTATTGTGTACTTGAAATTTGCTAAGAGAGCAGATCATAAGCGTCCTCACCATACACACCCATGAAAAGAAAAAGGTAACTCCATGAGGTGATGGATAGGTTGGTTGGTTTGATCAGGGCAATCTTTTTGCTAAGTTTACATATACCAAAATATCAAGGACTAGGGATATAGCTTAGTGGTAGAGTACTTCCTTATCATGTTGTTTTAGTTAGTTTTTTCATTGTTGTAACCAAAAGACATGAAAAATTTTAGAGGAAAAGTTTATTTGGGACTTAGATGGTTGACTCCATTGCTCTGGGCCCAAATCAAGGCAGGGCATCATGGCAAAAAGGTGTGGAGGAAGATAGCATCTCAGGATATAGCAAAGAAGCAAAGAGTGACTTCACTCACCAGAGACAAAATATAAACCCCACAGGCACAACCACAGTGATTCACCTTCTCCGGCCATACTCTACTGCCTATAGTCACCACCCAATTAATCCATTCAAGTGGATTAATACACTGATTAGGCTAAGACTCTCATAATGCAATCATCTCACCTCTGAACTTTCCTGCATTGTCTCACACATGAACTTTTGGAGGACACCTCATGTCTAAACCAAAGCACATACGTAAAATTCTGGGTTCAATGCCTAGCACTGCCAAAAAAAATCAAATTGTATGCATTAAATATGTACAATTTCTATTTATTAATTATACTTCAAAAAAACCACACAGATTATTTCTCAAATAATTTTTAAATGGGGGCTTGGGTTGTAGCTCAGTGGTAGAGCACTTGCCTAGCATGTGTGAGGCACTGAGTTTGATTCTCAGCACCACATATAAATAAATGAAAAAAATAAAAGGTCCATCAATGTCTAAAAAAATTTTTTTGAAAAAGAATTTTTAAATGTATCAATATTGGTTCATTACTTATAACAAGTGCATTATACTAATGTAGGTGGTCAATCATAGGGAAAATTTGGTGTAGGGCATAAGTCAACTCTAGAGTAGATCCACAATATTTCTTTATAACTATTCAAAATAGTGTTATTCAAACTATTCTTTATAACTATTCAAAACATTAAAAAGTACATGTGGCATGGGCTGCGGTTTGATGGCCTTTACCCCTGCAGCAGACTGGAGGATATCTTCTTGTTCTTAGTTACAGGATGATTATTAGTTCTGAAGTGTGATGTCTGCTTGAAGCCTGATTGGCAGTTTGCCTGGGATAATTTGCAGACTACCTCTTTCTGATATTTTTATGATATCAACATTTACAAATCATCTAAATGCACCCTTGGCAAGATTTTGCTTGGCCACATTCAGCTCTGGCTTACCAAAAAACCATAGGTGTGTTTTCTGCTGCAAACTTACACATGATGTTGATGGACTCCCAGCAGACAATCCTCATGCTATCCATGTTCAAAGAACAGCTTGCTTCTGGGGCTTATATTTGTCTTCAAAGGAAATGAGAAGCAGGATAATGAGGTGGAAGCTTCCTTCAATGAACACATAATGAACCGGGGCTTCTGTGACAGCATATTTTAAAATGATTCCAACTCAACTTGCCTGGAGTATTACTGGATGGAACCCAGGACCCCAGTTATCAACTTTGAGGAGCAACTCTGGAGTCATGTTACTGCGAACTAAAAGACAAGGGCCCTAAGCTTCTATCCCAAGAATTCCATTAGGACTCCTTAGGCACTAGTTTCCAGGCTAAGTTTGAGCAAGAGATGTTTTTATTTCTGTCTCCGATACTTTGAAATGGCAGATGGCAATAAAAACAGAGTTACCTAGTCAGCATTATTACATTAATTACCCCCGCCAAAAGGCAGTTACTCTTGTCTAAGATGCCATCAAGTCATTGAGGCAACCACAGCATAAGTCACCACTTTACATAATATCACACTGACAATAAACAAGAATAAATCACACAAACTCTATTTCTTCTGGCTCCTGGAAAATACAGCCCATATAGTGAGGTCGTAAGGTGTTTTTTAGTTGTGGGTTTTAGACAACTTTTCCACATTGCTAGTCTAAATGATATACCAAATTACAAATCTGGTTTCTTGCTTCTATCTAGCTAATCTACCTGATCTTGATTCTTTTTTGTTTAGGTGGGTGTTCTAAATGCTCTAAGTTTGCAGCATTCTGTATTTACAGATCCTTTGCTATGTAGTCTTCATAAACAAAATGTGTTAGCCTACAGAGTTTCTGTTTGTAATCAATGAGTAAGGGCATAGTTCAGTTCAATTAAACTGAACTTAATCCAACAAATATTTATTGAGTGTCTGTTCTAGGTTTAAGGTGCTAAGCTCTAGAGAGATGAGAACATGGAGGAAGAGATATAACACAGGTCCATATTTTCAAGAAACATGAGACAGTGGGTGAGAAAGGCAAATACCCTTGAAACAACTAGATTGTTGGGCAGACATGATAATGTCTCTCCTTCATTTGTTCTACAGCAATATGAAATGCTTTGAATGGGTCAGGCCTGTGCTAGGTGGGAACTGGGGACACACAGATGAAATAAAACCTCTGCCTTCCAGGTGCTTATGGTAAAGGGCAATGGGGGGGGGGGTGAAATCACACAAACAAACATTTGCTCTGAGCTCTGATGAGGGATGATTGTAGCAGAAGTGGTAACATGGAGTGGGGGTGGGGTCTAAGGGTATGGAAGACTTCAGAGAGGGCATGGCTCCTGGAGGCCCCACCAGAAGGAACCAGAGCCCTATGGTGAAAAGAGAATTTCTTTTCTGAGAGAGGGAAAATCCAAGATGGGTGTGTAGGGGAGGGCACAGGGTTTATCCACTCAATTTCTGACACTGCTTTAAGAACAATCAAGTATGAAATGAGAGCACTAAGTGGTTTTAGAAAGTTCCAGGTTAAAATAGGCTAGACTCAATTACATTGTGTTAGGTATTACAAGTAATCTAGAGATGATTTAAAGTATTCAGAGGGATGTGCACATGTTGTATGTAAATACTATATCAATTTACATAAAGAACTTGAGCATCCTTGGATTTTGATATTTTGCAGGGCAGGGCGGAGGTCCTAGAATCAAACCTTTATAGATACTAAGGGACAACTTATATGTAAAGCTCTTACAATTGTGTCTATCATAAAGTACTCAATAAATTGAATGTACGGTTTATTTTTTTAAAAAATAGGCTAGACTGCCGCAGAGAGTTTCATGGAGAAGTCAGGAGAATAGGACACAACTCTGTTGCGTCTTGGAAGACACCTGGGACTTAAGAAGCCAGCAAATAAAATGGTGAAACATTTGGGGGAAAATTTTGATGATTTTTTTTTTTTAATTTAAGGCCACATAATGTGACCCATCGTCCCACTTCTAGGAATTTGTCTGCTATAGTTTGGATCTTAAATGTTCCCAAGGATTCATGTGTTAAAGGTTTGGTCCCCAGGATGGCACTATTGGGAAGTGGGAGGACCCTTGAGAGGAAGCAGCCAGGAGGTCTTTAGGTCAGTGAGGATGTGCCCTCACAGGGGATTGTGGGACTCTAGTCTCCTTCCTGCTCTTTGTTTTGCTCTCTGGCCAGGAGATGAGTGATTTTAGTTCACCTCTCACAGGATGTGTGCCTCTCCCAAGCTCAACGGCAACAGGACCGACTGATCACAGACTGAAACCTGCAAAATTGTTGATTCAAATGAAATCTTTCTGTTTATAAGTTGATTATCTCAGGTATTCATTATGTTGTAGGAACGGATGAGGTCAGACACCAAAGGAGTACCAAAACAGGTTTATTTGGCTGCAGCTGGGTTAAGAGGGAAAAGCTTTGGCTCTATCAATCAGTCCCCCTGAACCCCGAGTTCAGGAAGTTTTAAAACTTTATACCCAGTGTATAGGGGGAGGGACTCAGAGGTTCACAGTCTACAGAAGTTCCCATGACCACAGGTTTTTCTTTCACTGTTATGGGCAAATTAACCCCTCAAAGACTTTTTTTTTTTTTT